>APFE030845144.1:2674-17685 GCA_000404065.3 Pinus taeda
TCCTCTCGGGATTTCAGGTCACCTAGCAATAACCTCTGAAGATACTGGGAATTCTAGCATAGCTACTTTAGAACTTAAACCAGTAAAATTTAAGGCAAATGCTTTTGTTACCTCAGCGTGCCCCCCTTGTAGCTTTTCACAAAAAGACCAGCAACCAGCATCCTGAAAGGCTTGTCTCATACCTTCATCTCTCAATGCGAGATCTAACCCCACAGGTTCAGTTTTTTGACATCTTCCAGACCGATGCCCCTTCTTCTCCATTTTTCTTTGAACTCCTTTGCGCAGAGAAACACTACCAGCTTCAACTTCAAATGCAAATTCAAACTTTTGAACGCCGACTCGCTTGCAATCAGTTTCCTTTTAGAGAATGAACTCGGGCTCCTCCGCAACTTAACAGTCTTATCATGCAAACGGACCAATTCATACAACATTAACAAACATCATACCACTACCAGCATTACAGGCCATTTGAATGATTTTATGTGCATGGTTATGAACCTATTGGGGAAATGATGGCTTATACTTGCTTGAAAAGGACGCCATTCTGACAATTAAATGGACGGACATACTGACTCATCCCTCAGACATGACATTCTAAGAATCAGTGCTGCTTAAATCCCCGAATCCGCGATTTCGTAGCGCAGACAGTTATAAGTTAACAATATGCGCTACGAAATGGCTGGTTACTGACAGGCTGTGAAAGAACTAAAACATCATTGCGCTGCAAAATCAGCCAATAAGATTGCGCTGCAAAAATGCGAAAAGGACTAGTGACATGTATAAGACAAGACATATCTTATACAATCATGATGGAGGATGACTAAAGGCTTTTGAAAATGATTCATATGAATACCTTTATAAAACACGATCCCTAAGTAACAAACATAGGGCAATAACCATTAGACACCTATTTTTGGAGAAATTTTTTTTTTATGGACAACGTTATGTACATATCACTGCAGTTCTAGGTGATAACAGTCTAAATGAGGTAGATACCTTCTTGGATGGATTTGAAAGGGAGGTTCCAGAAAAGCAACGCTTCTAGGCCTTAGAATAGGCATTACACATTATGACTGCAAGATGGTGGGGTATGCACAAGGGAAGTTTTGATGATTGGTGCGAATGTAGGACGATGATGCGAGCGTGATATGGGAAGCCTAAGATGCGACTGATAGACAAGTACGATGGGAAGATTAATCCACGCGCACATCTGGCCAAATGGACGTAGGCCTATGGAGAAAAGCCACAACCTGAATGGGTGCACCTATACTATCATACCCTGGATGTTATCCCAATGAATTGGTATATAGAAACAGAGCTCCGCCATGGGATAGGTGAATGGGATATCCTGTGCCAAGGGTTCATGATGACATTTAGTTTTGAGGACGGTTTTGACGGTATTAATGAAGCGCTACAAGAGGTGAAAGTAACCATATTTAGGATACTACAGGATCCTTTATACCTGACGCAGCCTAAATGGGCTACTCAGCTGAGTCGTGCACTGGAATGTTATAATGTAAATACTAAAAAGGAGGACGAGGATCCACGGAAGATTAACATTCCAGAAACAGAGGGCCACTGCGAGGTCCAAGGTCCGCAGATTGAGAACCTTGATATAACCGCGCCGGTGAGAACTAAATAGGTGAACATTGGTACGGAGGAAGAACCAAAATTTGTGAAGATTGGAGACTAATGGGATGATGCGACGGTAGATAAGGTCGCTGAATTTCTCCACGAATATCAGGACTTATTCCCTACCAAGTTTACGGATTTGAAAGGAATAATCAGAGATCTAGGAGTGATAAAGATCACGTTAAAACCCAACACGAAGCTAGTTAAGCAGAGGCCTTACTGTCTGAATCTGAAATACAAGGGAAAGGTTCTCTTAGATCTAGATAAAATGTTAGAAACAGGCATCATTGAGCCTATGGAGGAATTTGATTGGGTAAGCCCAATGGTGGTGCAAGAGAAGAAGTAGAAGGATGAGATATGCGTGGATCTCAGAAAACTGAATAACGCTTGTGTGCATGATCCTTTCCTAACTCTGTTCATGGATGAAGTGTTAGACAATGTAGGTGGCCAGGAAGCATACTCCTTCACTGATGGGTTCTCTGGGCACCACCAAATCAAAATCGCACTAGAGGATAGGAGCAAGACAACCTTCATGAATGAGGGGTTGCTTTAAATACACTATAATGTCGTTTGGATTGAAGAATGTGCCTGCTATCTTTTCGTGTGTGGTTGTTGCGGCATTCAAGGAATTTATTCATAAGTTCCTGGAGGTATATTTTGATGACTGGACTATATTTGGGCTGGTTAAGCGCCATGTAGCGAGCTTGTGCTTGATGCTAGATACTTGTCGAAGATACCAGATTGCGCTCAACCTCAAGATGTGTCTGTTTTGCGTTCCTTTTGGGAACCTATTGGGGTGTGTGGTTTGCAGACAAGGGCTGATGGTAGACCCCACAAAGATCGTGGTGATTCTGAACTTGGAAGTGTCAAGGAGTGTGAAACAACTACACGCTACTCTGGGACATATGGGATATTATAGGAATTTTATCAAAGGCTATGCCCAGATCACTGCACCGATGGAAAAATTGTTGAAGAAGGATGTCTTGTTATGCTGGAAGGATGACTGTAAGAAAAACTTGGATATATTGAAAGAAAAGATGGTTACCGTGTCGATTCTAGTCTTTCCAAACTGGAAGAAAGAGTTTCATTTTCATGTTTATGCGTCATGTATAGTGCTGGGGGCAGTACTAACATAGGATGGCGGAGAAGGATTGGACCACCCTATCATGTTCGCAAGTCGCAGATTATCCAAAGTAGAGAAGAACTATTCCATCACTGAGCGCAAGGGGCTAGCTATGGCGTATGCACTCCAGAAGTATTGACACTACTTGCTAGGAGGTCACTTTAAGATGTATACGGATCACTCCGTGCTAAAGTACATGGTCAATAAGCTTGTGTTGGGGGGGGGGGGGGATTGCTATGGCCTCTGATGTTCCAAGAATATGATTTTGAAGTTGTTGTGAAGCCTAGACGATTGAACGTGGGACCAGATCACCTATCGTGCATTGAGATAGGGGAGGAACCCACTAATTTGGAGGAAGGATTACCTGACACATAGTTCTTTGTTGTGCATGTCACGGATGGACATTCTGAGGATATAATACACTTCCTAACAGCAATAACTGTGCTGGAAGGATACTCTGTCCAACAAAAGAAGGAATTAGTGGTGCACGCAGTAGATTTCTCTGTCATTGTTAGGCATCTATACAAGATGGGGACTGATGAGATATTGCGAAGGTATGTACCTAAGTTTGAAAGAAGAAGCATCCTCTCAGACACTCATGGGTGCACTGCGAGAGGACATTATGCAGGGAGAGCAACCATGCAGAAGATTCTACATGCAGTGTTGTGGTGGCCAACCCTTCATCAGGATTCAAAAGCATATTGCAAGGCATGTGATGTATGTCAGTGAACACGTAGGCCATCGCAGAGGGATGAAATGCCTTTGAATCCACAATAACATTACAACCCTTCGAAAAGTGGGCAATAGATTTTGTAGGACCTATTCAGGCCCAAGGGAAGATAGGAGCGAGGTACATTATCACTATGACAGAGTACTTGACTCGTTGGGCAAAAGCGTAGCCGGTGAAGAATTGCATGGGTGTGACTACCACGAAGTTCCTATTTAAGCATGTACTGATGTGATTTGGATTTCCAAATATTTTGATGAGTGATCGGGGTACGCACTTTCTGAATTGAATGATTAGCGCACTAACGGAAGAATTTCAGGTGTATCACCAAAAGAGCACACCTTATCACCCACACGTTAACAGGATAGTGGAGGCATTCAAAAAAGTGCTCAAATTGATTTGGACCTACACATACCTGTATTATTATGGGCTTATCGGATGACGTGCAAAAAGCTAATAGGACAGACACCATTTAGGCTGTTATACGGGGTTGAAGTGGTAATTCCTATGGAATACATCGTGCCTAGTCTGCAGATAACAACACTCATAGGTATGAGAAATCGCGGAGCCCTGGAAGAGAGGCTCATGCAGTTGAATGAGCTTGAAGAAGAGATATTTTTGGCTGGATTTCACCAGCAGGTCCAAAAGCAGCGCGAAAATGCGTGGCATAATCAACATATTAAGCTGTGCACTTTTAAGGTGAATGACTTGGTGTTGTTGTATGACAGTAAGTTTGATAAATTTCCAGGGAAATTCAGAATGCATTAGTTGGGGCCCTATGTTATTAAGGAGATTACCGACGGTGGCGCAGTCCAGTTGGTTAAGTTGAATGGTGATCCCTTCCTAGGAAAGGTGAATGGCAGTCGATTGAAGCCATACACAGGTGGCCCAACCATCTAACTAGGCGACAAAAGCATAGTCTTAGTGCTCCAGGAAGCTGAAAGGAGGCATGAGACTATAAAATACATTTCCCGGGTTGGGGAGCTGCGCAATTTCAGAACTGCGTGAAGCAACGAAGTGTCACAGGGTCCACGACAACGCAAAGACAGCTACGCTAGCACGCAGGTCTGCAGGAAAGTGACCGTTAAAGTCACTATACACGATTTGATGGTCAGTTTGAGGCCAAATGGAGCGAGCGACAGGCATTTACGGCGAACTTTATGGCTCGGATTCTTGAAAATCTGCCGCCAATCTAGCATTAATGGGCCGAATGTGGGGGGAACGGTCGAATTTGAATTCAAAAGGCCCTATAAATTACAAGTGGCTTTCCAGCGGAAAACACTTGGAATTTTAAAAATCCAGTTGTTGAGCTATCATGTGTGTATGGACCTTACAAATTTTGAGGCTTTGAGAGCAAGTTCATCGTTTGCAACATTTCCGACAAAGATGCAAGACCTCCTTACTAGAATGATGTTGACACTTGAGGAAGCCGCGCAGGAAATTACGATAGTAGAAGCCCCAGAGAGCGCCAGAGCAATAGTTGAGGTCCCTAAATCACCCAAAACACCGAGATCTAAGAAGGATAAGCAGGCTATGATCCCAGTGCACATCTCACCACGAAACCCACAGAGGACCAAGCTCACCTTGCAGGAAAAGGGGAAGGCCATTAATTTGGACGTCGACGAGGAGGAATCTGAAGAAATCCTCATGGATGAGGAGGACGTGGAAATGGAAGTTGAAACCTAGGGTGCAGACACTATTACCCAGTTACCTGAATATGTTCGTCCAAATCGCAGAATTGCAGTTGGGTGCTCAACCCTCAACTCCACTAGAAATCAGGGAACAATGTACCACCACTGTTACAACAACAATAACGATGGTCGAAAGTGCAGTAGCAGACTACATGCATCTTTTTGAACAGTCATTTGAGGTCCTCACCACCGTGCAGAAGGACCCGAATGTAGAGTGCCTAGAGACAGAGGCGCGCGAGCTACAACAAAAATATGACAATGTCAAAGGGACCACACAGACGATTACCCTTACACAGAGGCTCTCACGAATGCAGGAGGCAAAGGAACTCAAGGAATAGGTGGATGTCGTTCGGCATAAAGAGGTAGTCTTACAAGCACGCCTACAGCCATGGATAGATGAGGCTTATGTGATCACAACCTCCATTTAAGGAAATCTCGCGTAACTGCAGGTAGATCAATAGAAGATTCAGGGCAACAGTTCAACAACAGTCACCGAAAAATGCGTGGAAGAAGTCCAGCAGGCGGCCGCTTAGTGTGCTACAGAAATTGTGGTGATCCAAACGGAGCTGGATGTCTTCGCGGTAAGCTCTATGCACCTACAGAGTGACTAAAGGGCGAGTCACGATTTTTGTGTTAGGGGCCTGTTGGGCGCAGGATCCCCTAAGGGCAGCTTTGGGGCTAAAAGCCCATATTTTGGACATAATTTTGTAATCCAAGTGTAAAGACTCCGCATTTTGTGGTTGCGGAGCGCATAGATGTTAAAGAGTCAGAGGGTTGTCTACACTTATTTTGGAAATGTAATGTCGACTGTAAAAGATCTACCCATGGTCCATGGACCATGGGATTGTATAAATAGAGTTAAGCTCTAAGTAGTTAGTGAAATCAATAAATGAATCAATCAAGAAAGATCGAACATGTATGAGAGATATCTTTGAAGTAGAAGTCTAAGTCTTGGGTTGTAGCATAGGTAGAGGCTCTGCAGCTGAGTGTGCAAAGGCCTAGAAGTCCACAGCTGAGTGCACGGACCCCTGTAACTGAGTGCACAGCGCGGGACAAGTCTGTAATAGTTGGGAATTATCAATAAAGAGAAGTATTCTACAATTTCTACATCTTTATTTCTTGTTTATGCATCTGGTTATATTGGGTATGAATTTCACTTATAATGCTTATATGATGCACGAATATATGTAACTGTGTTGGTTAAGTGAACTCAAGTAAGAACATCTGTTTACGCGAAGCTAACTGAGATTTGTTAATAAGACAAGTAAGATACTTAGCGTAGTTTGGGAAATATCGCAGCTCGTTGCCCTAGCAGCACGAAAGTATATCAACCCCAGGTTAGGGATGCGCGGAAGCCAATTGTACCCTTTTGCGAAGGTATTGAAGGGTGGAATAGAGGGCTAAGAAAACTGCAAGAAGGCAGGTATAGCTGGAATAAAACGACATCACATCCATCTCAAGGGTGTGAAAACTTGGTTCTAGCATCCCCCCATACTGCTTCGGGTGAGACTTCAGTCCATACTCCGTGGGCTTATGCCGAAAGGGATAGTAGTGTAGGGATTTGTTTGGCTAACTAACGTTGAACCTGGGTCAGGCCCCCACAAGCCAACATAGCATCAAGCCCTTCATAGATGAGGTATTGTGTGATGTTGCTCCTCTTGAAATTTTTGATGTATTATTAGGCCAACCATACTTGTGGAAGAAACATGTTGTGCATGAGTCTAGGCCTCACATTGTTATTATTACTTTGAGCAATAAGCTGTACAAGATACCATATGTAACACCACCTACTGGAATTTATTTGATCACTGTGTAACAATGTAGTAAGATCAATTCCTAGACTGGGAAATTTGTTTTCCTTGTGATTTTTCCTCAGTGCAAGAAGAAGATTGTGGCCACGACCTCCAGACAGGGCTCCTCTGCATGACAACAACAGATGGAAAAGTTTGTGGAGGAGTACAGGGACATCTTCACCTCATCCACATGGGTTACTCTACACTGTCAGGTCAAGAACACCATCGATCTGACCCCGGCCATGCCGCTACCCAATGGATTGATCTATTGATGCTCTGTTATGAAGAACAATGAAATCAAGAGGCAAATTCAAGAGTTGTGGCAGAAAGGGCACATCAGGAAAAGTTCATCACCTTGGCGGAGCTTGATCGTGTTGGTATAAAAGAAGGACAAGACCTAGAGACTCTATATTAACTATCAGGTGTTGAACTAGTGGGATTGGAACAGGTATCCAATCCCACTGATTGATGACCTTCTGGACCAGCTTAAGGGAGCCAAATTATTTCAACAAGATTGACTTGAAGTTTGGTTATCACCAGTCACAGATCGAACCCTCTGATGTGTGGAAGACTACCTTCAAATCCAAGGAGGGCCTTTTTGAATGGCTAGTCATGCCTTTCAGGTTTATGGATTCCCTCGCTACCTTCATAAGGTTGATGGAGAACATCTTGCAACCCTTCACTAACTCATTTGTGGTGGTGTATTTGGATGAAATTCTAATATACATCTAGAGTTGGGAAGAGAACCTCCACCATATTCGATAGGTACTCCAAACGCAGTGACAACACAAGTTGTGCCAATTTGGAGAAATGCACTTTTGGTATGACCCCTTCACCAGGGACCAGGTTCAACAGAAATTTCCTCACCTCATGGAGGTTCTCGACACAATGGGGACCATTGATTCATAATAAAAGAGGACTGAATTAGGTGGATATTGGTAGCCACCCACCATTTCAACCTAGACCTCTAGTCAGTTTCATTAGTTTCCTTGTTTATAGCAACATTTACTATTTTTAGTAGTTTTTCAGGTCTTGAACTTCCGGAGCAGTTTTGACCCCTTAAATGACATTTGTTTCAGGTCCACCATAGGAACATACTCACAAAACTATTAAAAATCATGTAGTACTCAAATATATCTTTCCAATGAGGTATCGTACATGCCAAACATAGATAATATGATCAAGTTACGACCCTGAGAAGTTGGTTTCCCAACTAACCCCAACGGGCCCCACAAACTCTTGGCGTTCCATCTCTTGGGGTTAGGGTTTTGGTTGTTTAGGGTTTTCCCTTGTTGTTAAATAATAAAAATTCCCTTGAGCCTCATTGTAACAAAGTTCAGAGGCATGTAGCCTCCACATCTCTTCTCAGAGATAAGTTACCATTGCCCGAGCTAGTTTATTTCCATTTCCGTATGTAAGCATATTTGAGTTCTTTGATATTAATGAAATGGAATTTTATTTCTGCTACATCTCTGTGCATATGTTTATTTCCATATTTTGTTGTGTTCTTGCATTAGTTTGTATTATTGGGGATCTTTAGCCAGAAGACCAAGTATAGAACGCCACAAGCGATGACACTATCAAAATTCAAATCTTGTTGCACAAGCAGTGGCAACAAGAGCACCAGTGCTTGGGAGGAATGAAAAGTATCTAGGATGCTCTCCTCTAGGACTGAGGGTGACTACATTTGATTATGGGGCTTCCTAAAAAATAAAGCCCCCGATGCAATGATGGGAATTAATTTTGCAGGCATGGAGCATCCACAAAATAAGCATTGGTTTTTTGCATAATTTGAAGAGAATCTGGACATAGTCTAAATAAATTTGAATTTCAAGTCAACTTTCGATTTCACCACCCTTTCAACTTTCGAATTGGATAACGACGTTGGAAAACGATGGATAACATAGGCTGGCAAACTGTGGGAGATGAGGATGGTCGACGGAGCTCGCAAGAGGAGATGGGATATGTTTGACTGGTCAGAAAAGGGAGATGGTGGATGTCACTAAAAAACCGAACACAAACATCGAGGTGTTGACCGGCTACAATTCTCGGGTAAAAAATCCACCTGGGTAGACTACTAAAAAAACCAACAAATATGCTATGAAAGTATTGCACACGTCATTGAACAGTGGGACCCTCATCATAGTCTAAAAAATTGACATTTTTGTGCTTGGTGCTTGCCGTTGTTGTGCTGCAATCACCTTTGTGGATCGACCACTTCATAACAAAAGCAAAGCTCATGTGTTATATATACCTCTTCAAGCTTGTATAAACTCTAATCACGAAAAGGCATGTGATAAACAAGGTTTGAAATGGTTTTTAGGATCCACGATGGAGGAATTTCTATAATTTCTATAAACCATATGTGTTGATTACCCAAACAATGTTCGGTTCAAGGACAATCATGTGATATTTAGCCAACCCACCCTTTTTGAATCTTTTGCTTCACACTTGTCTCTTCAGTACTGGGCTTCTTTGTTTCTCTGTCCCATCTCTGTTTCAATTTACGAGATATGCTATAAAAGCACCACTGTGCTAATTGCATAGGAGGACAAGCAAAGACAAAGCCTCACACATGTTGAAAACACCCCCGAAAATGTATAATCCAACTACAAAAAGAATCATTTTGAAATAAGAGGCAATTCCTTTGCACCAACTTGAACACACACACACACACACACACACACACACATTGTAATGTGGAATTTATATATTGTTTAGTTTTTAGTCAATATTGAATTAATTCGACAGTCAACACATTGTTGAATGTGTTATGAGGGATAATAATAATCAAGAGAGTTACACCCTCATAATGATTGCTAAAACGAAAACTAGTAACAAGCACTCAAATTGTCATCTTTGATACTATTTTTGCTTAACCTAAATAGGGTTTTTTTTATGATTTAATTTTTTAAAGGTATTTATTGTTATCATTTTATTTAAATTTTGGTTATAAATTATTAGAATGATAAATTTTAGTGGCTAAAACTATAAAATTTAAATATATACAAATTAGATGGAATAGTTCTTTTTGTTAAAATTCAGGCAACATAATTGTGTATAGAGGTGGCCCGTATAGGGTATATGTGTGAGCGTTAGATGTCAGATGTTAATAGGGTATATGTGTGAGCGTTAGATGTGAGATGTTAATAGGGTATATGTGTGAGCATTAGATGTGAGATGTTAATAGGGTATATGTGTGAGCGTTAGATGTGAGATGTTATATGTTAGACGTGTTAGATATTTTGTAATTTTTATTTATCTATTGTAATTTTGTTTTTTATTAATAAAATTACAAACAATTTTTTAGATAAAAGAAAATATAATATACATATCACATTAAAATATATAACATATAAACAATACTTATAAATTAACATCTATTTTACCATATAAATTAAAATAATGATTCCATAACCATCTACAAATTTAATTAATAAATAGATAAAAACTTAATATTTACAATATGACAAGATTTTTAATCATGAATATTACCATGAATAATATTAACTTCTAAATAGCATTTTTTACAATACCATGAGCCAATATAGAGATAGAGAGAGGGAGGGAGAGGAGGGAAGAAAATCAAAATACCATGGGCTAATACCATGGTTTATCAATACCATGGGCAATCTAGGCTTTTGATTATTATGTCATGGATCTGGGCTTTTAATTATTTTGTTACAGTAACATTGACCAATATCATGGCTTATCAATATCACATGCCCAAAAACCATAACTTGTTTCAAAATCAAAATATTTTACAAATACTTAATTTAATTTAATTTTATAACATTTTTTAATTAACTATAAAAGCAAAAAGGCTATAATTACTAAGCTATAACTAAACCCTTCATCCTCACGACTACTAAAAATATTCCCATAGAGATTAAATCGAGGTTTTAATAAATTAAAAACAAGAATGATTTTAAGCCAAGAGAGAAAGCGAAGTGACTAACAATGATAGAGGAAAGATAATGCATGATTCTTTTAAGTTTTTTATTATTGTACTTTATTTGACATGATTGATCCAAAATATAGGTTTAATATTTTACAATCAATTATTATTATTATTTTAATTTAGATACTTTCTGAAATACAATACACTGGGATCATATTTAAGAGAGAGAGTGAGGGTGAATAGAGTTGGGGGGAGAGACATAGAGGTGGGAGAGACAACGAGAGAGAGGAGGAAGATATGAGGAAGGGGGGAGGGAGGGAGAGGGGGAGAGAGGAGGGAGAGGGATGGATTTGGAGGGGGAAAGAGAGCGAGGGAAGAAAAAATACATTGAGATATAGAGGTGTAGAGAGAGACAAGGAGTGACAAGGAAGAGATGAAGATGGAGTGAGGAGATGAGGGAAGAGAGAGAAAAGGAGAGGATATAGATAGGGAAAGGAGGGGAAGAGAGAGAAAAGGAGAGGATATAGATAGGGAAAGGAGGGGAAGAGAGAGATAGGGAGACATAACTATGGAAGGGGGATAGAGGGCGACAATGAGAAGGAGAGAGGGAGGGAGATAGTGACAGAGTTGGAGGGTGGAAAGGCATAAGGAGGTGGGAGAGAAAGGGAGAGAGAAGAAGGTAGAGAGAGAGGATTTGAGAGAGAGGAGAGAGAGTATTTGAGAGAGAGGAGAGAGAGAGTATTTGAGAGAGAGGAGAGAGAGGGGGGGAGAGAGATGGAGTTGGAAGGGGAAGAAAGAGATAAAGAGAGAAAGGTGGAGAGGGAGAGGGAGTGACAAGGGAGAGATGGAGAGATGGTGAGGGATAGAGGAGAGCAAGAGGGAAGAGAGAGAAAACGAGAAGGAGAGAGAGAGGGAGACAAGGGGAAGAGAGAGAGAATGAGAAGGAGAGAGAGAGGGAAATAAGGGGAAGAGAGAGAGAAGGAGAAGGAGAGAGAGGGAGACAAGGGGAAGAGATAGATAGGGAAAAGGAAGAGAGAGAGGGAGTGGAAGAGGGAGACAAGGGAAAGAGAGAGAGAGAGAGTGGAAGAGGGAGGGAGAGAGATAGATAGATATGGAGGGAGAGTGTGTATGTTTTGTGGGTGAGAAGGAGAGACAAGGGGAGATAAATATATAGATGGAGGGGGGAGAGAGGGCATAAGAGAGAGAGAAAGAGAGGGGGGGAGGAAGAGATATTGATACGGAGAGAGAGAGAGAGAGGGAAGAGAGGGGAAGAGAGAGAGAGAGAGGGAAGAGAGAGAGAGGGAGGGAGGGGGAGAGAGATAGATAGATATATAAATATGGAAAGAGAGTGTGTTTGTTTGGGGGATGAGATAGAGAGACAATGAGAAATAGAGATAATGGGAGATAGAGATATTAATGGATGGGGTAGAGAGAGAGAGAGAGAGACGAGAAGAGAGAGAGAGAGGGGGGGGGGAAGAGATAGAGAGGGAGAGGGAGAGGGAGAGATACATAGATAGATAGATATGGATATAGAGAGTGTACGTTTTCGGGTTGACATGGAGAGATAAATAAGGAGATATAGAGGGAGATAGAGATATAGATGGAGGGGGTGAGAGGAAAGAACACAAAGAGAGAGAGAGAGAGAGAGAGAGAGAGAGAGAGAGAGATGTGTTCAAGGGGTTGAGATAGAGAGACAAATAAGGAGAGATGGAGGGAAGTATAGATATAGATGGTAGGGAGAGAGAGGGAATAAGAGATTTTAGTGTAGTTGTTGATTTCTGATTCTATTTGGCCGCTTTCACTAGATGCATTTATTTCAATGTACAGTTCGAATTTTAATCCTATTTAATACCTTACACTAGATGCATTAATTTCAGTGTAGATGTTGATTTCTACTCCTATTTGATTGCTTGCATTGTATGCATTGGTTTTAGTGTAGATATTATTTTCTAATCCTATTTGAACACTTCCACTAGATGCATTTATTTCAGTGTAGATTTGATTTCTAATCCTCTTTAATACCTTACAGATGCATTGATTTCAGTGTAGATATTGATTTCTAGTCCTATTTGATAGCTTGCACTCAATGCAGTGGTTTCAGTGTAGATATTTATTTTTAATCCTATTTAATTGCTTGCAGTAGATACATTGATTTTAGTGTAGATGTTGATTTCTAATCCCATTTGATTGTTTGCACTAGATGCATTATTTTCAGTGTAGATGTTGATTTCTGATTTGATGCAACTAGATGTATGATGTACATTAATTTCAATGTAACTAGATTAATATGGTGCATTGATTTCAATGTAAGCACATCTCTCCCCTCTCCATCTATATCTCTATCTCCCATTATCTCTCCTTATTTATCTCTCTATCTCACCCCCAAACATACACATTCTCTCTCCCATATCTATATATATCTATCTATATATTGTTACATTATCACTTTGCACTCAACATTTTTATTTCATCATTCAAGTTACTAACAAATCTCTCTTCCAACTCACAAACTAAGGTAACTAAGAAATTTAAAATTAAATTGATCAAATTAATATTAGACATATTTAGCATATTTAAAATGATCAAAATAAATTAGATGTTCAACAAATTTTGTATGACTGCACATGATTGAAACCAACCTAGATCCATATTAACCCCGAACCTATTAAGTGAAGAGAGGGATCAAATCTCTCAAGGTGAAAACCCTTCCTCAAGTTTTGCACTCAAAAAAGAGGTTTGCTCCTCCAAAGATTTGATCCCTCTCGGTGCTTGATAGATCCTAGGTTAAGATGGATCTAGGCTGGTTTTGAATAAAATTGTCTTTTCTTGTTTAAAATGCACTTTTGAATGCATAAATAGGTTCAATTCCCTAAAACTCTCCTAAAACTTTCTAGATTAAACAACTTAAAATTTTGATTCTTAAAAATCTCTATCAGATTTTGGAATAAATTGTAGGTTTTAACCCCGTCCAGAAATTACCTGCATATGAATTCTAAAAAACAGAAAATAAATAATGCGAGAGCATAACACATAAAACACATATACACAGAGCTTTTCCCCTGGATCCTAAAACTGAGACTACCATCTTCATTTTTCATTATATTCCTTTCAATGTTACAATACATATTTATACATGCCGAAGCATCCAATAGCATGGACCGAAAACCATTGCGTCCAAAACCATGGACCGAAAACCATCACGTCCAAAACCATGTGCGAAAATCATGCACACAACTATAGGTGGGTCCGCGCAACCTAACATAGGGTCCAAAACCAAAATTTTCTGAGGCACTACCCCGAACACCATATATTGGGGTTACCTGCACCCCTCAAACCCCCTCTGACCCCCTCCCCGCTACGCAATCGACGCAACGAAGGGGGGGCTTTGCCCCCCTTCTAACCCCCAGGTTAACTATGTGGGATAGTCGTGGAAAGAATATAACACAACCCAACATTCTCCCAGTTGTTGTTTTCTTTCCACAGGGGGCCCAAGAGAGCTTAGTCATTTATCCAGCCCTGTAATGCCCATTGTTTCTCTACACCAAGAGAACTTCTCAGAGCTAACAGATTTTGTCAATGCATCTACAGTATTCTTCAAAGTGTCCACCTTTACTAGCAACACCTTTTTTGTCTTCTATCATATCCCTCACAAAGTGATACTGAACATCAATGTGCTTTGTCTTTGAATGATAAGCAGGGTTCTTTGCCAAGAAAATTGCACTTTGGCTGTCACAGTCTATCCTTATAGCTCCCTGTACTACCCCATATTTGAACACAATCTCTGCAACCAAATTGCTTACTTGCTTGCATGAGTGGCTGCCATGTATTCTGCCTCTGTAGTTGATAGTGCCACTACAGATTGTTTCTTACTCATCCAACTGACTGCACCTCCAAATAGGTTAAACACATACCCACTTGTAGAGCTTCTCTGATCCAGATCTCCAGCCCAGTCTGCATCAACAAAGCCACGAATATCCAACACTCTGTCCAATCCTGGTCTTCCTTGGTAGCACAAACCATCATCACTAGTGCCACGCAAATACCTGAAAACCCGCTTCACTGTTGTCCAGTGCTCCTTCCCTGTTTTTGACATAAACCTGCTCAATACTCCCACTGCATGTGCAATGTCTAGTCTAGTATAGAC
>APFE030845151.1:0-39321 GCA_000404065.3 Pinus taeda
TTATCCCTTCTTTTTCAGAGGCAGATAATTCTCTGGATTTTTTCACTCATTTTTACCCCAAAGTCGAGGTGACGGTTTGAAGATTGAGCCCCTGACACATCTTAGTGTCTAGGGTCGATGTATATTACCATACTAGATCACACAAAAAGTTTCGTGGAATTTGGCTAGGTCTAAGTAGGATTTTTTAATAGTTAAAAATTTCCCACAAAACAGGATTTTTTAATTATTTTCTATGTAAAGGCATAAATAAGTGGCCTTAGGAAATGTTTGGGGCGTATGACCACTCGAAATTCATCCTCAGAGGCCCAGCATTCTCCTAGAGCCTACTTTGGGGGTCAGAAAATGACTCAGAGTCCCTCAAAAGCTGATTTTCAAGTGACAGTAGCAAAAATGAAGAAGAAATTCAAAAAAATGAATAATTGGAAAAATTTATAAATTTTTCCAAAGTCAAAATAAGTCAAATTTTGACATGGAAATTAAGCAGAGAGTCAAGGGTGATGTGGCATGCAATGTGGAGCCCACCTCAAGTCAAAGTTTCAACAGAAAGTCAAAGTCAAATGGGCCAGCGTTGAGTTCATGAGGCAATGAAATTTTGGAAGTTATAATTTTGATTTAATTCAAAGGGTTGAGAAATTAAAATATATTAAAAATTAGTGAGTGGGAAGGGACCCCACCTCACCATATATGGGCCACCAAAAAATACACGCTGGCCAAGTCTCAAAGCTAATACGCAGGTCAGCCAAGTTACGTGGGCAGTCTCACGTGGGCCCAGTCAAAGATTCAACTCAGCATTACGTAGGCAGCTCAGCCCGTACGTGGATATTACAGCAGTCAGCAAGTCACGTGGCAGCCAGTTACGTGGGCAGCAACAGGTATATACGTTGGCCCAGCCAGTCCGTACGCAGCCAATCTCCATACGCAGCAAAAGTCATACACAGCTATTAACGTGGGAAGCTACAACAACTACGTGGGCAGTGAACGCATGTTCACACAGCAGTCCACAGCCAGCCAACAGCAGTTTGCAAACAACAGCCAATACATAGTTACGTTGGCAACTCAGCATATCACACAGGCAGTTAGAACAGCAAGTACGTGGGCAGTAAACAGTCATACAGCGAGTACATGGGCAGTTAAAGCAGTTCACATGGTCAACAGCAGTTCAAAGGGCAGCCGAGCTCAGCATTTAACGCATAGTTAACACATGTTTATATCCCAGCCAGTTTACAAAGGCAAGTTACCAGCAGTTTAGAGGCAGTTAACACAGCGATTTGGAAACACATGGACAGTTCTATCAGCCACTTGTACAAATTCGTTTTACATTGGGATTGTCACTTGTTACACTTGTCATTAGAATTTGCTTTGGGATCATCTCCCATTTTCCTATTTATATGAGCCTTGGGCTCTTATTGTATAAGGATAGAACGAGCTGTTGGGCTTGCGGAAGCTCTGCTGGATTGTGTACTTACCTTTCATATAAATATATAAAAGTCTTTGGGGTCACTGGCTTCTTTTGTGTCACATGCTTTGGTTGATGAGGTATACCTGTGTCGTTTGATATTCATTTGATTTCATATTTGCTATCTAGCTGTTTTTCTTTGTGCATTTGCCTGAGGGCATTATTGTCTAGGGAGGAGAGATTTGCAGCTATCTCAAATCTCCTTTGGGCTTGGTATATTTTGTACACTTGTTGTAGCTTGTCATGCTCGGTTGAATGACAAGCTCAACTTGGCCTCTATATGCCAAGTCTCTTTTGCACTAACAATTCGTTTGCAAGTGTTTTTTTCAAGGGATAGGTTGCCAGCTCTATTGGAGTGTGAGGACTTCTTCGGTCAGAATAGTCACCTCCAACGATATCAAAGGTCCCACAAGTTGTTCAAGCCAGCAATTTCATAAGACATCAAAAAGATTTACTCAAGAGGGGGTTTCCTGAGCCCTTCGCTTATTTTTTATCTTGAAAAATTATCGCATATTTTCTTCTTTCATTTGAAAGCATTTGACTTCGTTCTAAGCAAATAAAAAATACAATAAATTTTTTTTTTTCACTTATTAAAGAGCAATGCTTTGAAGGCACTGGTCATTTATGTGTTTCATGCTTATCTTATGGTTAATGGCTATTGCTTATATCATGTTTTGCTTATAGATTTTAGATAAATAATCTATTTAACTCTAACAAATTCTCCTAGAAATTCACATCTTTGCTTTTAGCTTAACTTTCCATTAGGGACCACGCCCCTTAGCTAACCTAGGAGATAGCTAAAACGGAGAGAGTTGGGATTAGTGTGACAGCCCCTTCTTTGAGTTCCCTGCCACCAACCACACCTTGTGGGGTTGAAGGCTTTTCTCACTGACTGGTAGGTAGGTGCGGGCGGCAGGGTCAACAGAGCCTATATGAAATTTTAAATTTTAAATTAAATTAAATTTTCCCTCCAATTAATTTTATGATCAAGGCCAACTTGTGTTGTGAAGAATACTGACTGCAGCTACCAAAATTCATCTCTCTCATAGCTAGTGAGGTATTCTCTTTGACCTTCTTAGATGTCTTCTTTGTTGAACAATTTCTCCATCCAAAATAAAAGATTGAATGAGCTAGCTATGTTAACGTATCCATTCACTTCATGTGGAAAGCATCCTGCATCAGCATCATGCAAAGGTATCAAATCTCCTTTGCAAATGGGTCGAGTCACCCACCTACTAATGGTCTTCTAGGGTCCCACTAGCCAAATACCTTTTGGCCTTTTGGGGTTAAGACTAGTCCTGGGTCATCAGTTATCCAAGTCGTCACCTGGAACCTAGTCAACACTTGTGACCTATGGTGAAACCCTAGGAAATTACCATCCTTGCATGCCAATTGAATGACAATGCACTTGCCCGATGCTAAAGGCACTCACTCCACTCACTAGCCAAGTACCTCTTGATAATATGGGGGAGCTCTCTGGGCCTTGATGCTCTCTGGGCCATTCTCCCTAGCCACATTGCATGGCCACTATCACTGGTCAATACCATTGACTTGTCGATATCTTGACCTAAGGAGAATGTCTACTCGATGCTACAAAATCAACACTCCCTCTAACTTAGGGAAGCATTCTCGACTACTGTAAGCTTGTCCCTGAAGTATACAAACTTCACCCTGGGATAGAGACTTTGTGTGAATGTCAACATCTTGCTCGTCCGAAGAAATGCATAGGAGCCTCACTGCTCCATTCTGTACCATGTCTTGGATATAGTGGTACTCAATGTGCTTTGATTTGTCATCATGGTCCTCTCCTACACCCTGCACCTAATCAAACAATATTGTGAGTAGCTTCTGAAGCCACGCTACTTCACAACTCACTAAAATAACTGCATTATACTCGACTTTTGTAGTGTTGAGTTCGATAGATGTTTGCTTCTTGTCCATCCAGGAAAATCAAGGTGCTGAGGATAGAAAATGGTGGGGAGTACACCTCAAATGCATTCAAGGAGTTTTGTGCCGAAGAGGGTATCAAGAGGTAGTTGACTGCACCATATAACCCTTAGTAGAACGGGGTGGCCAAGCGCAAAAATAGGGCCATAATTGGAGTGGCCAAAGCCATGTTGCTTGACCACGGCATGCCAAAGTTTCTTTGGGCTGAGGCATGCAATACAACAATTTTCTTGTAGAATCAGAGCCCACATAGAGAGTTGGGGTAAGTTACACCAGAGGAGGCCTTTATAGGCAAGAAACTAGACATGTCACATTTCAGATATTTGGTAGCCTATTGTACTGCGATGTACCAACATAGAAAAGGTCGAACTTGGAGCCCATAGCGGAGAAGCACATCTCCGTGGGCTACAACAAGACAACCAAGGCATATAGGGTATATGTACTGACACTTAGGAAGACTCTCATTAGGAGAGATGTGAAGTTTGAGGAAGAAAGGGCTTTGAGGAAGTCCTTAGAGCGTAAGCAGGATACAATGTAGGAGGAGGAGCAATAGGCTCCCAAGTAGGAGGCTCAACCAACACCTTAGACTATAACTGTACACATTGATGGGCAGACCAAGCAGCGTAATAATGAGGGGGACACAGGTGGAGGAGAGAGTGGAGCCCACTTAGTTCGTGACTCCTAGCAAGGGGAGAAGGAGAACGAGATGGGCAAAACAATTGATCCAGGAGGCGCAAGAGTGAGTAGGTGCTCCTACTACATCAGTTTGACATAGCAAACGGTTGGAGAGGTACACAGGGTATATGGTTCTCATTAGCAGGTGTGGAGATATGCCATGGTGGAGTATGCCTCTATTAGAATAATTCTAATATTAGTTTAATGCTCATTCTTCTAAATTGTTGCTATTTTCTTTTCTTTAGCAGTTTCTTAGATGAAACTGAATCTCATATAGAAACTTGATGTTTCTATCTTTGTAAAATATCTCTGTATTATTATTGAGTATTCAGCTCAATCAATTCATTGAATTCTTTTGGAAATCCATATGTGTGTTTCGCACTGTTTTATGGTATCAGAGCAGGTTTTTGAGTTATTTCTGTTATTCATTTCTAAGATCGAGTCCTCTGTAAGCCAGGTAGCCTTCACTGAGTCTCAGCTTCGGCTTTGCTCACCGTGATAAACTCTTACAGTCGTCCATCTCGATACAGAAGTGAATAGTTCGAAATAATTCTTCAGTTATTGCTCTCAGGTTTTAGATTCAGTCTTTTTCAAGATCCGGAAGCTCTCGGATTTTTTTGGCTCATACACAGTCACGAAATTCCTTTGTGGCCGGTCCAGATATCGGATCGTGGCTTCCGCTTTGCAGCTTTCTTCATCTTCACAATATATGAGCACGATCACCAGCAAAATTTTTTTTACGCACTCAAAGCACGCCCGGGACCCGAAACTTCAATCAATTCTGTATTTGCGTCAAAAATCGTGCTCAATCTCTCTGTCCAGGTTATACATGTGCTCTGCGTGAAGATAAATCGGCTCTGAATGCTCACCGTGTTCTTCCATTTTTCTTGCATCCTGTTGAATGTACCGATCGGGAAACTGGACGGCGAATAGCGGTATTACACTTGCAAATAGCGGTTAAATTTTTTTTTTCGATCCTGCGGTTAAATTTTTTTTCCGATCCTGCGGTTAATAGCGAATAGCGGTTAAAAACTTGCAAATTCGGGTTCCAATATATATATCAGTGCATACACAGTGGGAGACGAATTCGGGTTCCAATATATATCAGTGCATATACAGTGGTGACCATAGTGGGAGACGAACCCAGTGGCAATCCCGGTGGAACGTTGACAAAACCCGCGTGACTGAGACGCCGATATCAATTGTTCGTGCGCACTGCACCGGTGCTATTAGCGCGAGTGAGTGGAGATCACGTGTTCGAATTCCGGTGGGACGTTGACAAAACCCGCAACCTCGTGTGTCGGGAGGCTATCACCAACCAAGGATCATCGCAGCGCAGAGGTTAACGTGGAACCCACCTCAAGCTCGGTCTCCACGTAACTATATACAGTCAATCAGTATGTTCGGGTAATCCCTGATTTTCTCCTAACACGTGAATCAATACCCTTAGGCCTCAGCCAACTTTCCTTGACGCAGATACGTCGGTCGCTCTGAGGCCTTTTGAACTTCTTGATGCGCTTCTTCACAATCTTCAGTATGCTCGGGTAATCCCTGATTTTCTCTCTCCTCATAACACTGTTACAGCAGAACAGTGTTTTTATATATATAAATTATATATATATCAGTTCCTTCAGCGTGCTACAGGAGACCTTAAAAATTTGCAAATTTTTTTTGCCAAGTAAACTGATTTTTTTTACTCAAGTCATCTATTACTGGTCTAAATAAGACTAGTTTAAGTATTTCTTCCTCAACAAAGCAATTTCGGGTCATATATCAGTCTTTATCAGCTTCTGCTCAAATCAGTCCAATCCCACTATTTGACAAACAGACAGATGGCTTCACTAACAAATCTGATGCTGGAAGGTAGTCAACGCTTCAATGGCACAAACTACAACATCTGGAAACAGAGAATGTTAACCATTTTTGAATATAGGCGCCTTGACCAGCTTGTTCTCAACAAGGAGCTCCGTCCTGGTACAGCTGGCACTGATCAAGACAAGTTTGATGATCGAAATCGCGAAGCAGTTATGCTTCTCAAGCTCTCTGTCGCTGATGATCAGTTACCTCAGATTCCTTCTGGCAAGACAACTGCTGAGATCTGGCAACAGTTGAAGGACCTTCACGAGACATCTGACAAAAGCCGAGCCTTCTTTCTCAAAAATCAGTTGTTCTCCATTATGATGGACGAACATGTATCTCTACAGGAACATATCAACAAGATTAAAGATATTCGAGATCAGCGAGAAGCCATTGGTCGCACCATGGAGGAAGAAGATCTGGTAGTCATCACTCTAAAAAGTCTACCACCATCTTATGAGCACTTCATCGAAACTTTAAACATTACTGCCACTAATGTTGATCTAAAGTTTCCAGATTTATGTACCAAACTTATGCAGCAAGATCGATGGAAACAACAGTTTGGTAGTGGTGCAGCATCAGCTTCTTCAGAAAATGCCTTTGCTACCAAATATTAGTCATCTTAGTCCTTTCAGCAGAAAGGTTCTTCCCAGCCTTTTGATCCTACTAGGAAGAAAACTGTGAGTGTAACTATTGTCACAAATTTGGTCACATGAAGAAAGATTGCCGACAGAGAATCGCTTCTGAACAGAAGAAACAGGGAGGACTTCATCAGACAGCACATGTTGCAGAACATTCCGAGCAGACAGATTCTGCCTTTTATGCTTTTATGGCCAAAAGATCTTCCGATCATATTCCATCATCTGCCTGGTACATTGACTCTGGTGCATCATGCCATTTCTCTCACAGGCATGACTGGTTTATTGATTTTTCACCTTTTAGTGATTCAGTGGTATTTGGAGGAGGTGAAAAATACACAGTAGATGGCAGAGGTACAGTCCAAATCCAGTCTGGTGGATGCACTCTTATCTTCCTGAATGTATACTATGTTCCTGGGATGGAAATTAATCTGCTGTCCGTCAGTCAGATTATGAGGAACTCTCCTCAACTTGATATAGTATTCAGTATGCACAAATGCTCTATTATCGACAGGGAGACAAATCTTACAGTTGCTGTTGGCCTAGAAGATCATGGTCTATACAGACTTCTTAACACCGGTGACTGTCCAGAAGTGGCTCTAGCAGCTCGTGCTTCTCCCATCAGCACTTTATGGCATCAGCGATATGGGCACCTAAACATGCAGTATCTCTCTCAACTCTCTCGGGAAGGACTTGTGTCAGGATTACCTGATATTCAGACTCAGCAGTTGGGCGTATGCAGCACGTGTCAAGCTGGAAAACAACATCGGTCTTCATTCACGAATGGAGAATCCTGGCGCGCATCTAAGGTACTCCAACTAATTCATGTTGATATTTGTGGTCCCATGAAAACATCTTCTATCACTGCTTGCAAATATTTTTTGCTTATTGTAGATGACTTCAGTAGAAAGATGTGGGTATATTTTCTAAAGAATAAATCTGATGCATTTAGTATATTTCAGAAGTTTAAAACCTTAGTTGAAAAAGAGTCTAGCTGTGATATCATGACTCTTAGGACAGATAACAGGGGGGAATTTTGTTCTTCTGCTTTTTCCAACTTCTGTGATACTCATGGCATAAAACGCCAGTTCATTACACCCTACACCCCTCAGCAGAACAGTGTTGTTGAACGCCGCAACCGCACGATTGTTGAAATGGCTCGCTCCATGTTACAGCACAAGAATGTTCCCAACAAATTCTGGGCTGAAGCAGTATTTACTGCTGTCTATCTTCTTAACAGATCACCCACTCAGGCTGTTAAAGGGAAAACTCCCGAAGAGGTGTGGTCTGGTCGTAAGCCTAAGATCAGTCACCTCAAAGTATTTGGCTCAATTGCATATGTTTGGATTCCAGCTGCTAAGCGCTCCAAGTTGGATTCCAAAAGCCAGAAACTCATGATGACAGGGTACAGTGATCACCACAAGGCCTATAGACTAATAGATATTAACACTGGTCGTCTTAGCTTCAGTCGGGATGTGGTATTTGATGAAGACAGAGAATTCTTTCAGTCTTCTTCTTCTGAGCAGTGTTCTACAGATCAGCCTCACAGTGTTCTTCTTCCGGTAGGTCCACCTGATGGGAGGGATGATGCAGTATCAATGTTTGATAATACACTGCCTGAGCTTCCTCCGGAAAATAACACTTATCTTGCTGCTCCTATTGCTCTTGACCCCTCTTCTTCTCCTCCTAATGTTAGTTCCTCTACTCTTCGACCAAAATGGTGGGCTAAAACCATTGGTGATCTTTGGGATGATGAACTTCTTGAAGGACGCACGTCTAGACATAAGAGCACACAGCAGTCAACAGTAAATTTTGCGCTTATGGCTAATATACACAGTATCTTTGAGCCTCAAACTTACTCAGAGGCTAAGGGTACACCTGAATGGGAACAGGCTATGGACGCTGAATTTCAGAGTCTTCAGAAAAATCATACATGGACCCTTTTTGATCTTCCTGAAGGAAAAAAGCCCATTAGCTGCAAATGGGTATATAAAGTGAAGTACAAAGCCAATGGAACTCTAGACAAGTATAAAGCTCGTCTTGTGGCTCGAGGATTCTCACAAAAGGAAGGCATTGACTATGAGGAGACTTTTGCTCCTACAGCCAAAATGAGTACCATACGGCTTGTCCTTGCTCTAGCAGCTCAGTTTAAATGGGAAGTTCATCAGATGGATGTAAAAAGTGCTTTCCTAAATGGTGACTTACAGGAAGAAGTCTACATGACACAGCCTCCAGGATTTAAGAGTGCCGGTCAAGAACAGAAAGTGTGTAGATTAGCTAAAGCTCTCTATGGATTGAAACAAGCTCCTCGGGCTTGGTACATGAAAATTGATCAGTACCTGACAGATCATGGTTTTCAGCGGAGCCCATCTGATGCAAACCTGTATATCAGGCACACTGGTGATGATATCTTGTTTGTGGTTGTCTATGTAGATGACCTTATCATTACTGGCAGCTCTGCACATTTGATCCATGGGATCAAACAAGACCTATGCAGAACCTTTGATATGACAGACTTGGGACTCCTTCACTACTGTCTGGGGATTGAAGTTTGGCAGACTAAGAATCACATCTTTCTCTCTCAGTCCAAGTATGCCAAAAATCTTGTGGACAGGTTCAGAATGCAGGATTGCAAACCAGCCACGACTCCTATGGAACCAAGGCTCAAACTTTACGCTCAGTCATCCTCTCCTCCTGTGGATGAAACTTTATTCAGACAATTAGTAGGCAGTCTTATATATCTTACTGCCACCAGACCAGACATCAGTTTTGCAGTGAGCTACATTTCCCGCTTCATGTCTGCTCCTAAAGTTGATCATTGGATAGCAGCAAAGCGAGTGCTACGATATGTGCGTGGCACCTCTGATTATGGACTTCTATACACTCGCACTTCCGATCCTATACTCAGTGGTTACACAGATTCTGACTAGGCCGGTTCGGTTGATGATCGTAAATCTACAGCTGGATATGTATTTAGTCTAGGATCTGGTGCTGTTACCTGGACTAGTAAGAAGCAGCAAGCTATGGCTCTCTCCTCAACAGAAGCAGAGTATCGAAGAGCAGTTAAGGCATCCTGTGAAGCAGTTTGGCTTCGACGTATGCTTGCAGATATGCATGCTTCCCAGACAGGTCCTACTTCCTTATTTTGTGATAATCAGGGAGTGCTTAAACTTGCCAAAAATCCCGTCTTTCATGAACGAACAAAACATGTGGAAACTCATTGCCACTACATTCGCCAGCTTGTTGAAGACGAATCCGTTCAGCTGAGATATGTTCCCACAACAGAGCAGCCCGCAGACATCTTCACCAAGCCTCTTGGTCCTGCTAAATTTGAACAATTCAGGGGGTCTATTGGTGTTGTAAATAGATTGAGCATTAAGGGAGGGTATTAGAATAATTCTAATATTAGTTTAATGCTCATTCTTCTAATTGTTGCTATTTTCCTTTCTTTAGCAGTTTCTTAGATGAGACTGAATCTCACATAGAAACTTGATGTTTCTATCTTTGTAAAATATCTCTGTATTATTATTGAGTATTCAGCTCAATCAATTCATTGAATTCATTTGGAAATCCATATGTGTGTTTCGCACTGTTTTAGTCGGGGGAGCTAAGGAAAGAAATTGTGGAGGAGATTGCTAAATTTCTAGAGCTTGGGAGGAGTTTTTTGCTTGTATTCCTTGCAGGCCGTATTCTTCAGCAGTTTGGAGGGCGTAGGGCATATGGGAGGCCAAATTTGGAGGTTGGATTCAGACCAAACCCTTTTTGGGTTTTTGTGGGTTTTGGTGAAGGAGATTTGGGTTGATTTTGTAGCATTTTCCGAGCAGCAAAAGTGGAGTTTCTTTCCAGCCAACAGTACAGTTTTCTGGGCAACCAAAGCATTAGAGGAGCAGTCATTTTCCAGCACTTGATATCATTGTCTCATCATCTGGGTTCTGTCACGCTTGCCATTGAGGCAAGCCCAGGTGCATTCCTCCATAATATTGTACTTGCTCCATTGATTAATAAAATGGCTCAGCTAGTTCTACTTCTGGAGTTTTTATGAGCGTTTGCTGATTGTTGAAAAATTATGTGTATAAATCGTTTTTGCTTTGCATATCACTGCTTATTTAAGTTTGGAACATTACACAGCATACCGAAAAATAATCTCGGCCTCTACTCCTACAAATTTACTAGGCAACTCAACCTCCTCTTGAAGCTCACAACCGCACAGGAAAAAAACAATCTCCTACCGAAAATAATTGATAGCAAAAACTCTAGAAATTCTTCTCTCAATCACTGCTGTTGAAACCCTCCTGGTGTCTCATTGAAAAATCACCCACTCAACGTGTCTCCAAAGTTGCCCATCGATCCCCTTTATAATCTCTCATTCACAAATGAATAGCCATGATTAGAATTTCACATGATCCAATCGACGACTAATATCATCTTACAAACTTTCCATAAGCTTTTAGAGGTAAATTGATTTGATCCCAACTAATGTCACTTAATTATCCACTTTCCCTAAGTTCAGGCTTGGGAAATATTTAAAAAATCACTAATTGACATATTTAAGATATTTTCCCTAGGTGAAACTTAAGAAAAATTACATCATCCGGCTACTGACAGCTGAAATGAGTCTCTTCCAACAGCTCGCATTGGGGTTTCTAGCTATTCGCACTGCTTTGTACGGCCTCCTCTATAGATAATTTGGCCTCCTCTTTCCTTCCTCCCGGACACTAGAAATATTGAGGAAATCTTCCTCCGAAATCTCCACTCCCAAATCTCTGTTATCCCCTCATTCTCTGATGTTGCCCTAGATTCAACTGCACCCCTTGATGAATACCTGCAACAAGGTAGTCGAACTGCTCAACTAATGTTCAATGCCTTTCTCCAAAACCTCGACTTTTTGTTATAATCTTCAATTGGGCAACCAATGACCAAGATCTAATCTCGATCAATGGCTTAAATCACTTTGACTCCATCAATAGAAGTCTCTAGAGCAAAATCGAATTACCTTAATTAATTAATTTTAATTAACCAACTTTCTTAAGTTTCACTTAGGAAATAATTAAATTATTGGCTAATTAATTTAATTAAGGTGTTTCCCAAGCTTATCTCGCAAAACCTTTTCTGGGTTTTGGAGATCTAGTGTTCCTTAGCTTCTTAGACATCATAGAGACTAAAACGGTTGTCCGCTGCTACACCAAAAACTAACAAAATGACCATTATCCTTAGATAAAAGAAGGCTTATAGCAAGAGAATGTACAACAAAAGTATGAGAGATATATGTTCGAAGAGAATGGAATTCTTATGCACAAAAATAGAGTTTATGTTCATAATTCTTATGAATTAAGGAAGTTGTATTAAAAGAAATGCATATATGCTAAATATCTCAGTTATCAGAAGACAATCACAGCAATAAGAAGCCAATATTTTTTACCAGTAATGAAAAAGGGTGTGGCTAATTATATAAGTAGGTGCATGGGATGTCAAAGAGTAAAGGTTGAGCACAAACATCCAGTAAGTTTCCTACAACCATTACCAATTCCAAAGTGAAAATGGGGGGGCTAACGGAAGAGAATAATTTAGCTTGGGGGGGCTAAATGAAGATAATTTTAGTTTAATTTTATATTGGGTCCTTGACCTTGTTTAATTAGTGCTCATTAATCCATGTTCAATATAATCTAAGCTTTGGATTAACTGCGTAAAGGAGCTATGTGGGCTCTCCATAGAGATAGATTAACTGTGTAAAGGAGGTATGTGGGCTCTCCATAGAGATATGTGGCCCCTTCATGCCATGCAAACTTATGCTATACCTTTTTTCCATGCAAACAAATTGGGGGAATGCATATTATCATTTAGTTGGGTAAATGGGGAACTTATCTTTAAGCAAACTATTGTGAGCTTATTAATTGAATTATGTCAAGCTACAGTCATGAATCACAAAGAAATTGTGACTATATGGAATCATAATCACATCAATGAGGAATTTTACTATAGTTGATAATTCCTGGAATCCTAACTGTGAGATTTCTTGGCTAGCCCATGCTAGAGCCCTCGAGGGAAGTAGGATAGCCTAAGGAACTATTGAGTAGAAAAGGGGATTCCATTCCTTCGGTTGAGTAGGATGATGAGCAAAGAGGGTTGTGGATTGGGACTATTGCAGGAAAAATATTGACTATGAACCTAGAAACTGAGCTGTCATAAGAGAATTAGAGCTAGCCATAGAAGAAGTTCACCCTTGTGAATCCATAGCCTCAACTCAGGGGTGGCCTTTGTTGTAGAGAGAATTGTTGCAACAAACAGCCTATAGTTGGGTGGAATGTCCTTCTTCTGCCACTAGTTGGTGGACACTTTCCAGACAGGTAACTATTCATGAATGTACTATGACTTGCACTGAATTAATGTTGTTTATGTTATGGATTGTATTACTTTATGGTTTTTTCAGCCTTGTTTGCATGTGTAAGCCTATACTTATAGTTAATGGTGTCATTGTGACTAATGATTAATTATTATTATTGCATAAGACCGCATTATCATGCCTGCATGTGTTAATTAATTAATAGCAAGACAGTGAGGAAAGTTATTAGAGAAACATATTCAGAATGAAACTAATGGTTTCAAGAAGTGCCCATTATCCTCATAGTGCACAAAGGTTATTGGTTATGTTAAATATGGGATTAATCCAAAAATTCAAGGCAAATCACATCAAAGAGAGAAGAAGCATCAATATATAATGGAGTCAATCAACAGGAGGTTGAGGCACAAATAACTGAGAATCATACAGTAATAAGAAAAGAATTATTCTAATATTTATCCTCAGCTAACCCTATATATTTTATTCTTAACTACCTTTCATCAATTTTTAATGAGGATAAGGGGTAATATAACATTAGGATTATAATTCTAGTATATGCTTAGAATAATATTGTTCTAATATTGCCCTCAACTAACCCTATATATTTTACTGTTTAGCCCTAACTACCCTTGGCCATTGTCTAATGAGGATAAGGGATACATATACAATTATGACATTACTACTATTACTCTAGTGACAAGACCTTAAGATATTTGACATTAAGATTAGGGTACAAACACTGTCAATAAATTTACCAGAACAAAAAGGACATATTCCCTACATCATCAAACTAACATGGAACACGGGTATGAAATAATCATAGCTAATATATGCAAAGCTAAAACACAACACTAACAAGGGAAACATAGACACAATACTATTTTCAAAAAATTTTGTCCAGTAGCACAACTATATCCCGATTGTAATGTGCTTCAATTCCTTCATTTTTACGAGTGATAGTGTCTTCTTACTATGAGAGAACCTCAAAGTACCACACCAACTAGAAAAATGAAAAGTGAATCTCACTACAAATTATATTTGGTCACTGAAAAACATGACGTAGCCAAGATATAAAGAGTTTAAAACAAGAAACCATTTAACCAAAATAGGAGTGCTAAACAAAAAGGGCTTTGTTCCAAATATTCATATGCAAGTTTGTTGTCAATGACAATGGCTGCCACACATACCCCATCTTAAGTTCCTTAACATCAACACGACTTGCTGCACCAAATACAATGGGAAATAAGTAAGTTGTTTGTTACAAGGCCACAGTAACTAAGAGGATATTTCTTCTGATAATCACAGATGATAAGCTAATTTAGGTAAGTTAAATGTCAAATGTACCTGCACTCTTCTTCTGTTGCTCCCTTTTCTTTTTCTGTTGCTCATACTTATACTTGCTGAGAAAAGAAAAGAGAAGTTAATAAGTATTTGAAAGTAGCAAAATTATCCATGGAAATGATTTTTTATTTCCTTTTCACATATATTTGCAAAGAAGATCACATGACAATTTGTAAAAATCTTTATAAGTCACCTGATATGTGGATTTTTCTCTGATAATATGATGCACAAAAATTCCAAGAAAAGTGGTTTGGAGGCACAAAGTGTTTGCAGAACAATATAATAGAACCAATTAGGATCCAATTGCAATGACAAGATAAAATGAACTAAATCATTCCAATTTTAATGGATGTTTTTAAGAGCTGTTTTTTCATTTTTTTCTTCATAAAAATGTCATGGAATTGACATTTTAATAAATGGTATGACAAATGCTGGAAGCAACATGGTCGACATCTTTAATCCTCTTGGGAAATAGAAAAGTGATACATTTGTGTAGTTTTTTGTCATGTCCCTTCCTAAATTATTTTGGAACAAGATTAATTTTTATATTATGGGACCAATTTTGGAGATAGTAGGAGATTAGACTTAGCAAAGGTTATTTTTGTTGTGGTTAAGTTACACATGGGGGGCACCCACACTAGGGAAATATGCACTCCCTAGTTCAATTTGCATGGAGGTGGTTAAGTGAGGGCCGACGATGGAGGAAGAATTGGAGGGAAAAGTGCTCCATGAAATCTATAAGGAACGCAGTTCTCCACATCTCATTCATCATTTTGGCATATCGATTTCTCTTTGGTTGCTCGAGTTGCTTAGCCGAGTCACTTGTTGTTCAACATGAGTTCTTCAAGCGAACAGCTCACCGTTTCTTGGAGGGACTTCGAGTGCCACCCTAGGAAGATTTTCTTCATTTCTTCAGGAGGAGGATCTCATTCTGATTTCCAGCAGTGCATTTATCTCTAGGTGGTGCGTATTACTAGAGGATGCAGTGAAGAGGAGGTCGAGTTTGCTTGTGGAGTGTTGCAGTGGAGTTTGGGTGAGAGATTTTCCGAAGAGGAGCCATAGGAGGATTATTGTCATTTTGGAGAGTTTGGGAGCTAGAGAAGTGTGCTACTTTGCAGGGTGAATTTCACACTACTTGGGCCAGCGCAGAGGCAGCACTTCGTGCTCACATGGTGGGTAGAGTATCAGTCTTTGAGGCCGAACTTTACCGAGGAGGTTAAGGGAGACATTGGCAGAGGAGCTTAATTCATTTTTGGAGCATTGGAGGAGGCTTCATTGTTGTTCCTTGCAGGACGTATTTCTTGAGCAGTTTGGAGGGTGTAGGGCCTATTGGAGGCCGAATTTAGGAGGTTGGATTCAGGCCAAACCCTTTCTAGGTTTTTGTGGGTTTTGGCCAAGGAGCTTGAGGCTGAAGTTTCATCATTTTCTGAGCACCGGAGACAAGCTTTCTTGTAGTTCCTTTCCAGCCAGCAGTGCAGTTTCTGGGAGACAGCGCAAAGCATTAGAGGAGCAATCATTTCCCAACTTTGAGATTATTGTTTATCACCTCGGTTCTGTCAAGTTTGCCCTTAAGGCAAGCCCAGGTGCGTTTTCCATACTATTGTATTTGCTCCATTTCATTAATAAAATGGCTCGGTTGGTTCTCATTTTTGGAGTATATTGAGTATTTGTTGATTGTTTAATTTTTCTATGTTGGAAATCGATTTTGCTTTGCATGTCACTATTTATATATGTTAAAATTAGCAACTAGGGCCAAACTCCATGTGGGAAATCTTATTTATGGCAGCTGATATTTTTCTTGGATTCCTCTCATCGAGAGGTGTAGGATTGATCTAAAGATCATCTGATTCCAATAAGTATTCATGGAGATATGAATTTATTTGTGTTATGGGACAATTCGTCAAGGTCGGCAAGCAACCAAATAACCCCCACTTGTGCTCAAGGTTTTAGTATAAAAGGGGGTGGTTTGATAGTCATTTAGACACACACTTCACTCTTGATTTCTCTCCACTTGTTTTGGGTTTTAATGGCAAGAGAAATCTAAGAGGATGAAGCCCTAAACGCAGGTCTAGAAGGAGACCCTATACACAGCAAAAGAAGGATGCCTTAGCCACTGTCATAATGAAGCCTAGCCGCAGATCTAAGGAAGGGTTATAGCCCAGCTTTGGAGGAGCCATAGCTGATGTAATAACGTGCTCTAGCTGCAGTCTATTCATAGATAAACGCAGTCATGAAGCCCTAACCCTATACGCTGTTATGGAAGGGTTTCTAGTCATGGAGGACAGCCCTAAGACACAGCAAAGAGACTAAGACAGCGAGGCTGTTTGGGGATTGTGTTAAGTGCTCATGGAAGGATATACAAACTGCTGTTAGGTGACCAAAGAGCTGGCTTGAGGGCCGAGTTTCAACAGAGGATAATGCAGGTCTGTGGGGCAGTTTTAAGGTAGGTTATCTATGGGTTTGTGTGGGCCGTAGTTACAGGAGGAGCGTTGTTATTGGAATCCTAAACACTGCTGTTCTAGACATGTTAATTAGCTGTTGTGCTAGGCCGCAGGCCATAGCACCACAGCTGGGTTTGCATAGGGCAGCTAAGGACTGTCATATGTTCAAAGGTATGAACGTAGCAAAGGAGGGGCTATCCTTATGTATGTCGCAGTCTTTCAAGGGCTGTTTGGGAGTCTGTTGGAAGAGTTTAAGGCTACAGGCATATGCCCTAACTAGACAGTCACAAACAGCCATATGCAATCAAAGTTGGAGCAGCTAGGACCAGTTTGATGTTGCTGCCTATTTATGAGGGTTGGTAGGACTGTCTTGACAGCCCAAACAGTCCTTGATGAAGGCTGTCCCATCTACCATCCAACACAGCAAACAAAGACCCTAACCAGTGACCTAATACAGTCCATGATAAGATATGACAGCAAGGTGCAGCATGAAGTTTGAATGCTGCTACATAATGATGGGCATCATAATGAAGTGTAGTGTAGCATGTTGTGTGCAGCACAGTGATAATAAATGCTACAATGAGATGCAGCATGATGGGCACAGTGAGGTACAGTATGAGATGCAGCAGTATGATGTGTGCAGCATGGTAAAGAGGTCCAACATTATGATTGGGTGCAGCACAATGAGGAGCAGCATGTTGATGGAGTCACCTTGGATCAATGGAAGCAGTACGCCTTCCACTCAGCTCAGATCAGCGACCTCATATGCTATCTTCTTAGAGAAGATCTCTGCTCTTATTTAGATAAGTCAATATGTTGACTTCTGATGTATATGTACTATCTCTCTCTCTGCTGAACTATTGAAGAACATATAAGAAGAATTGATCAAGGGTTTCCCTACATTGGAGTTTGTCCCTGGCTAGTGCCACATTTTGTGTCCTCTTGTCTTGGCTTGTCTTCTGCAATTTATGTTTATGTTCTATCTGCATTTTACTATCATGCTAAATGTGATTGCTAATCTAGAATTGATATTGAGCTAATATGGAAAATTGAAGTAAATTTGCTATCAGCATAGAACATACCTAAAATTAACATGGTATCAGAGATGAGGCGAAGATAAAGCCCAAGCAAGAGTGAAAGAGCAATCACCGAAGACAGTTGGAAAGGACAAAAGGCTCAATGGGTTCCTCATCCCTCTTCAAATTCACCAAGGGTGAAGTCGAAGCAGAGAATATTATCAGAATGGCACAGCGGAAGCTTCTGATGGCCTACCTAAAGATCACTTCAATGGGAAGTCCGGATCTAAGGGTGGAAGGAAAGGCAGATGCCTTGCTAGTAATAAGTTCGGCCATTGTGCGCAGGAGTGTCTGAATGGTAGGGACACATCACTTGATGATGATAACAATCATTCCATGGACATCTTCAATGATCAGAGGAATGACAGGCAATGCAGGTCATCAAGGAAATGGCCAACTCTTCAAAGAGAGCAAGGAACCTCAGGTATGAAGGATCAAATGTTGTTTCTGATAAGTTAAAGGAGTATGAAGCTCTCTATAATCTGGTAGAGATGGAAACAATCATGGAGATTATACCTGGAGTTAATGCCACCTATCTCGGAAAGGGTGTAGGGAATGTTACCCCTCAATTAAATGAGGATAACACGATTCATTTACAAGAAGTTCTTTATGTACCTGATCTCAAGAAGAACCTGGTGTCCATTCCGGCTATGGAAGTCAAAGCTTGCAAGGTGGCATTCATCGATGGAAAGGTACGTGTTTGAAAATGGAATTTTCAAACATGCTTTTATTCAAGGTTGGCAATTTGTATCAAGTTGCAAGAATTCCATTGGGACCATGTCAGTTGACACATCTCCTCTATAGCACCGGAGGTCTACTTATTAGGGGGCCCTACACAATGTGAGTCAGATGGTGACAGGGATACCTGGATTCAAGAAGAGGATGAAGGTACATGTCCGAGATGTACCGAAGGAAAATATTACAAGGGGACCATTCCCCGCATGTAGCAGGTCCACAGGTTTGGAACAACCTGAGGCGTTTGAGATTCATGATCAAGAATCTCATGTATGCAAGTTGAAGAAAGCTCTCTCTGATTTAGAGCTAACACCCTGGGCTTGATATGAGATGATTGATAGTTGTCTGATGAAGCTGATATGCACTAGGAGTGAAGTCGATCCAAACCTTTGCTTGAAGGTTGTGGATGACAGACCTCTCATACTGGCACCTTCTCAAGATGACCTCTTTCTGACAAGTGCAGACCCTCTCATTTGCAAAAGTAAGGAGTAGGATTCCGGATTTGGAATGGTAAACTGCAAGTACCTCGATGGAGCTTAACTTTCAGAAGTTATGTGGTAGTGATGCCAAACCTGATTTGGGAAATGCCTCTGAGTTTCATAAACTCATACCAGCATTGATGTTCTTAGTAAACTCCCATCCGAATATATGTTTTGCAGTTAGCATGTTGAGCTCATATATGGTTGAGCCTCACTAGATTGGTGCCAAGAACCTTCTGAGATATCTTCGAGGCACAATCTCTCATGGATTGAGATACACTGCCAGAAATGTGAAGCTACATGATTATTCGAACGCTGACTGGGCAGGCAGTGTGGAGGATCGTGAGAGCACTTCTGGGTGTCGGTTCTCTTTGGGTTCTACTCCGATATCCTGGATGAGCAGGAAGCAGAAGTCGGTTGCTTTGAGCACCGCTGAGGCCGAATACGTAGCTATGAGTATGACCTCATGTGAAGTTGTCTGGTTGAGGAAGCTCTTCAGTGAGTTGTTTGGACACATGCTGGATACCACCGTGATCTTCTGTGACAACCAGAGGGGGATTCGATTTTCGAGAAATCCAGTATTCTATGATCGCTCCAAGCATATAGACATCAAGTACCACTTTATCTAGGCTATGGTACATCGATGAGCAAGAAGGCTCCATCGCATTGGGACTAATGTGCAGGTCGCTGACATTCTGTCAAAGCCCCTAAGAAAGGTCAAATTTCTGACTTTCCGAGAACGACTAGGAGTCGTGGAGAGACTCTCTCCTAAGGATCCTATATGATATGGACATTGAGCTCTGGGAGCTCCGGGGGCTTTGGGAGTACATCGTGGAGCGATGAGCAACCATAGGGTGAGTGGTTCAGTGTTCCCCCAGTGGTTTGCTATATAGGCAGGATGAGTGGTTCATCCTTCTCCTACCAAGACACAATCATAGGGTGAGTGGTTCAGCCTTCCCCTAGTGATTTGTTGTGTATGGGGTGAGTGGTTTCGCCTTCCCCTGGGATTCCCCTTGTGACATGTAAGCAGGATGAGTGGTTCATCCTTCTCTTGTCGAGACATCCTACCCATGCAGTCTGGGACTCATGGGAAGTACCTCTCATCTGGCCAATGAGTAGGGAAATGAGGATAGGGACCAGAGTAGCACCGATGGACACATCGTGTTACTACAGTACTCCCTATGCTAGGATGATATTGATCTGGGATTAATGAAACTGACTTCAGGTCAGTATGAGTGGTTTGAGACACTCTTTTGATATTGATCTAGGATCGATGAAACTGACTTTGGGTCAGGATGAGTGGTTTGAGACACTCTCTTGTGATATTGATCTAGGATCAATGAAACTGACTTCGGGTCAATAAGAGTGATATAACTCACTCTCTTTTGGAACTAATATAACACACTCTCTTCATATGGGACTGACTTCAGGTCACTAGAGAATGGTATGAGACATTCTCGAACAATTCTTCTTCTTCATGGTTCAACAGAGCAGGGCAATGTATGGCACTGATGGCAGAGATAGCACAGTTTGCCAGATGGATTATCGGATGGAGTTCTCCCTAGTTGAGAGGGAGTGTTAAAATTTGGCAACTAGGGCCAAACTCCATGTGGGTCATCTTATCTATGGTAGCTGATATTTTTCTTAGATTCCTCTCATCGAGAGGTGTAGGATTGATCTAAAGATCATCCGATTCCGATAAGTATTCATGGAGATATGAATTTATTTGTGTTATGGGACAATTCGTCAAAGTTGGACAGCAACCAAATAACCCCCACTTGTGCTCAACATTTTAGTATAAAAGGAGGTGGCTTGATAGTCATTTAGACACACACTTCACTCTTGATTTCTCTCCACTTGTTTTGGGTTTTAGTGGCAAGAAAAATTTAAGAGGATGAAGCCCTAAACACAGGTCTAGAAGGAGACCCTATATGCAGCAAAAGAAGGATGCCCTAGCCGTTGTCATAATGAAGCCTAGCTGCAGATCTAAGGAAGGGTTATAACCCAGCTTTGGAGGAGCCATAGCTGATGTAATAACGTGCCCTAGCCTCAGTCTATTCATAGATAAACGCAGTCATGAAGCCCTAACCCTATACGTTGTTATGCAAGGGTTTCTAGTCATGGAGGAGAGCCCTAAGACGCAGAAAAGAGGCTAAGATAGCGAGGTTGTTTAAGGATTGTGTTAAGTGCTCATGGAAGGATATACAAACTGTTGTTAGGTGGCCGAAGAGCTGGCTTGAGGGCCGAGTTTCAACAGAGGATAACGTAGGTTTGTGGGGCAGTTTAAAGGTAAGTTATCTATGGGTTTGTGTGGGTCGTAGGTACAGGAGGAGAGCTATGATTGGAATCTGAAACGCCATTGTTCTAGACATGTTAAGTAAGTTGTTGTGCTAGGCCGTAGGCCATAGCACCACAGCTAGGCTTGCATACGGCAATTAAGGATTGTCATATGTTCAAAGGTATCAACGTAGCAAAAGAGGGGCTATCCTTATGTATGCCATAGTCTTTCAAGGGTTGTTTGGGAGTTTGTTGGAAGAGTTTAAGGCTACACCCATATGCCCTAACTGGACAGTCACAAACAGCCATATGCAATCAAAGTTGGAGCAACTAGGATCAGTTTGATGTTGTTGCCTATTTATGAGGATTGGTAGAACTGTCTTGATGGCCCAAACAGTCCTTGATGAAGGCTATCCCATCTACCATCCAACGTAGCAAACAAAGACCCTAAACAATGACCTAATACAGTCCATGAGAGGATGTGACAGCAAGGTACAGCATGAAGTTTGAATGTTGCTACATAATGATGGGCATCATAATGAAGTGTAGTGTAGCATGTTGTGTGTAGCACAGTGATAATAAATGCTACAATGAGATGCAGCATGATGGGCACAGTGAGGTACAGTATGAGGCAGCACTGGTAGGTGCAGCATGATGATAAGGTGTAGCAGTATGATGTGTGCAACATGGTAAAGAGGTCCGACATGATGATCAGGTGCAACACAGTGAGGAGCAACATGGTGATGGAGTCACCTTGGATCAGTGGAAGCAGTATGTTATGAAACCAACTCACAAAAAGATAGAAAAGATAGATCAACGCCTTAGAATTCAGCCTCTTCGAGGGGGCAACCTCCTTTGCTTTACACAAATGAACAATTTTTGGATGATTCAAATGACAAAACCTCCTTTCTATATATAGGAGTCTAAGGGGTCACAATATAACCAAGCCAACCTAACAATAATAATATAAAGGCACAAAATAACAATAGAGGGATTCTATGGGGCACAGTAATAACAATATGGGGACAATAGGGTACAACAATATTAATAAGGGATACAACTACAATAGTAATGGGAGAATCACTAGTATTATAGGGACCCAAAACTGGTACAGATCAGCTACCTCATATGTTATCTTCTTAGAGAAGATCGTTGCTCTTATTTAGATAAGTCAATATGTTGACTCCTGATGTATATCTACTATCTCTCTCTCTGTTCAACTATTTAAGAACATATAAGAAGAATTGATCAAGGGTTTCCCCACATTGGGGTTTGTCCCTGGCTAACGCCACATCTTGTGTCCTCTTGTCTTGGCATGAAGTTTGAACGCTGCTACATAATGATGGGCATCATAATGAAGTGTAGTGTAGCATGTTGTGTGCAGCACAATGATAATAAATGCTACAATGAGATGCAGCATGATAGGCACAGTGAGGTACAGTATGAGGCAACACTGGTAGGTGCAGCATGATCATAAGTTGAAGCAGTATGATAAGTGCAGCATGGTAAAGAGGTCCAGCATGATGATCGGGTGTAGCACAATGACGTGCAACACAGTGAGGTGCAACACAGTGAGGAGCAGCATGGCAATGGAGTCACCTTGGATCAATGGAAGCTGTATGCCTTCCACTCAACTCAGATCAACTACCTCATATGCTATCTTCTTAGAGAAGATCTTTGCTCTTATTTAGATAAGTCGATATGTTGACTTCTGATGTATATGTACCATCTCTCTTTCTCTGCTGAACTATTTAAGAACATATAAGAAGAATTGATCAAGGGTTTACCCACATTGGGATTTGTCCCTAGCTAGTGCCACATCTTGTGTTCTCTTGTCTTGGCTTGTCTTCTACGATTTATGTTTATGTTCTATCTGCATTTTACTATCATGCTAAATGTGATTGCTAATCTGGAATTGATATTGAGCTAATATGGAAAATTGAAGTAAATTTGCTATCAACATAGAACATACCTAAAATTAACAATATAAGTTTGGAACATTACAGTGGTATCAGAGCTTAGATTCTGACTCAACCATGGGAAAACTTTTCTATGAGTGAGGAGGATCACCAGAATATTACTTACAGGAGGCAGAGGTACAGGAGCAGGGAAAGGGAGTTGGAGATTACTCCAGACACGAAAGATCGTAGGAATACTGTGGTAGCAGAAGATATGGGTGAGCCCAAGAGTAGGGAGGAGATGGCCTTCGATAGTCTCTTGAAGGCTTTGAGTGATTTGGCAAAAGGGCAAAAGGAGTGTTGGACGAGATCAAGATGCAGAACCGGGAGTGAAGCACTCACCGGCTTTGAGTGATTTGGCAAAAGGGCAAAAGGAGATGTTGGACGAGATCAAGATGCAGAACCGGGAGCGAAGCACTCACCGAGAGTTTGTAGTTGGAGAGACTTCAAGGGCCTCTCAACAATTTGATCACCTTTCACCTACTGTGCAACGACCATCCTTGAGTGAGCCAACATGAGCTACCTTACCCTCTTTTATACCTTTGGCGTAGGATGAAACTGGTGAAGGAGAGGATCCATCGTTGATAGGGGAGCATTTTCAGGAGTGGCAATCCATGGGGGCAGACTTCAAAGAGGCTCTAAACTTCAGAGACTTTTGCAAGCTCAAACAGAATGAAAAAGGGAAGGGTTATGGCACGTAGAACTATGAGCTGCATCATTCTATTGGGAAAATGTATTTTCCTACCTATGATGGCACTACCAAGTGCACAGCACGTGATTGGGTAGAGAAGTTGGACACATACTTCCAGCTGAACCAAATGACAGAGGTAGAGGCCATCAAGATGGCCACATTGCACCTGGAGGGGGAGGCACACAATTGGTGGTTTCATGGTTTGTCCACTCTGGGGCATGCCATCATGACCTCCTATCAGAACTTCACATGGAGAGTAGCGGAGCGCTTTAATCATAAGGATGTAGAGGCTCACTTCAAGGAGTTGACTCGGCTCAGACAGACAGGGCATCCGGAGCATTATATCTGGGAGTTTTTGAGGGTCTCTATCATGGTACCTGATTTGTCAGATGCGAGGAGAGTATACACATTTGTGGAGGGGTTGACAAAGCCATTGCGAAGACTAGTGAAGTCACGCAAACCATCTACTCATTTGGAGGCGATATCTTGCACTCGAGATTTGTAGGGGACTATCCCCAAGACCCGAGCTCCATTTCATTCACGCACTCCCTACCCTCAAAAGGGAAGTGACACTAGAGCGCCCACAACGCAAAGAGCAGCCCAAGGGCGGGGTCAGTTCGATGACGAGACCATGAGAGACCTCAGGAGGAGGAAGTTGTGTTTTACATGCCAAGAGCCCTGGGCACAAGGCCATCGACGCACAGCGGTCAAGGCCCATTACATCGAGGTCTTCTCAGACAATGACAAGGAGGATGATGGGGAGTTGGACTTTGGTGGAGGAGACAACGAGGATTTAGTAGGGAGAGGAACACCACCACCACCACAGGGAGGAGAATCTTTTGCACCAGCCAAGGGAATCCTAGCTTCTTTGTGCGGGATTTCCAAATTTTTTACCATGAAGATCAGAGGTACGATACAGGGACAACGTGTCTCAGTTTTAGTAGACAGTGGGGCCATCCACAATTTTATTGATGCTCAAATGGTCCAAAGGAGGGGCATCACCACTATAAAGTTTGAGGGGTTTTCAGTCCTAATACCAGGGGACGGGACTATGTAGTGCACTCAATATGTTCTCGCTCTGACAATGACTACGGGGAACTATTCGATGACAGACCACTTTTTCGTAGTGGATGTACCGGACACCAATGTGGTGTTGGGCATCCAATGGTTGTATTCCCTTGGCTGGGTTACCACCGATTGGGAGCAGCTTGTGATGGAGTTTGATGGACCAGATGGCAAGCTGGTGGTTCTTCAGGGAATGCATTCGTACCCCCCTCAGACAATTTCGGCCCACAGAATGCAGGTCGATTTGAAGCATGGAGACATAGCATGGACAGTAGAGATGAGGATTTCAGACGATGGGGGGGAAGACCATGCCACCACATCCAAACATACAAGCAGTATCGGATATATATCCAATAGTCTTTGGAGATATACCGAGGGGACAACCACCTAACAGGGGATTCAAGCACATTATCGAGCTAGAGCCTGGTGTGCGGGCAGTCATTACTACACCCCATAAGCATCCCAAGGCCTATAGGGACGAGATCGAGAGGGCCATCAAGGAGTTGTTTGTGTTGGGTCACATCAGATCGAGTTCCAGTCCATTTGCTTCTTTGGTGAAGAAGGATGGGAAGAAGGATGGGACTCTCCGTATGTGTACTGATTATAGGGCCCTCAACAAGAAGACGTTGAAGAACAAGTATTCCATTCCGCGCATTGATGAGTTGATGGACGAGCTTAGAGGAGCCAAGTGCTTCTCTAAGATAGATTTGCGGTAAAGGTATCATCAAATTCGAGTGAGGGAGCAGGACATCCCGAAGACAACTTTCAGATGTCATTATGGGCATTTCAAGTTCTTGGTCATGCCTTTTGGGTTGACCAATGCACCGGCTACTTTTCAGTCGTGCATGAACCATGTGTTCAGAGGCCAGTTGAGGAGGTTTGTACTAGTATTCTTTGATGACATCTTGATCTATAGCAGGACATGGGAGGAGCACCTACAGTACTTAGGGACAGTCTTGCGTATATTGGAGGAGCAGTAGTTCTATGCCAAGGTGTCCAAGTGCGAGGTTGGGTTGACAGAGATGCTTTACTTGGGACACATCATAGGTGCAGATGGGGTCAAGGTGCATGAGGAGAAGATTCGGGCCATTCAAGATTGGCCAGAGCCTCGAGATATGACAACATTGGGAGGATTTTTGGGCGTTTGTACCTATTATCAAAAGTTCGTAAAGGGCTTCTCACAGTTGGCAGCACCCCTTACTGATCTGACTATAAAGGGAGCTTTTACATGGACAGAGGGAACTCAAGCAACATTTGATTGCCTCAAGGAGGTGATGAGTTGTTGCCTAGTATTGGCACTCCCGGATTTTACTCAGCCTTTCACATTACAGTTCAATGCATCAAGTGTGGGGATCGAGGCAGTCTTGTCCCAAGTTGGGCAGCCCATTGCTTTTGAGAGTCGGAAGCTTCTACCTCATGAGATGTCGTATTCCATTTACAACAAGGAGATGTTGGCCATAATGCATGCATTGGGCAAGTTTAGACAATACTTGGTCAGGAACCGATTTCGGGTGAAGACAGATCACAACAGTCTTCGACATTTCATGGGGCAGCAGGGCCTCAATGACAGACAACAGAGGTGGGTCAGCAAGGTGCAAGCCTACGATTTCGATATTAAGTATGTGCGAGGGAAGCACAACATGGTAGCGGATGCACTATCCAGGAGACCAGCAAGGCTTTCACTCATCAGCATTTGTCATGATTGGAAAGCTCAGTTATTGGAGTACTCCAAGGATCGTTGGGCGTGCGAGATCTTGGAGGGCAGTTATGCAGATGAGCGCTATAGGGTAATGGATGAGGTTATTTGTTATAAGGGACGCATATTTTTGGTTTCAGGATCCCAGTTGAGAGAGCGAGTCCTTCGAGTAGCTCATGATTCTCCTTTGTCTGGGTACTAGGGGTTTAGGAAGACTTATAAAGCAGTGAGAGAGCGCTTCACTTGGAAGGGCCTCAAAGGAGACGTGTTGAGGCATGTACACAAGCACAAAGCTTGCCAGAGGAACAAAGGAGAGTTGACCCATCCAACTGGACTGTTGCAACCTCTTCCCATCCCTGAGGGGAAATGGGGGAGTATCTCTATGGATTTCATCATCGAACTTCCCTTGGTACAAGGGAAGGATTGTATTTTTGTGGTGGTCGACCGGCAGACCAAGTTTGCACACTTTTTTGCCATACTAACACAATATTCAGCCTCACAGGTGTCAGAGTTGTTCTTCAGGGAGGTCTTTCATCTGCACGGACTCCCTAAGACTGTAGTCAGACCGAGATAGCCGAATCATGGGAGGATTTTGGCAAGAGCTTTCGAAGCTAGTCGACACCGAACTCACCCTGTGCACCAACTACCATCCACATACCGATGGCCAGACAGAGAAGGTGAACCAGTGGTTAGAGGGCTATCTTAAGAACTATGTGACAGGGCACCAGAGGGCTTGGATTCGATGGTTGCATCTAGGAGAGTATTGTTACAACAACACGCATCACATGTCCATTGGTATGACTACTTTCCATGCTTTATATGGTTATGATGCTATGTCTTTTATTGACATTGTTTTTGGAGACAGCAGGGCCCCAAAGGCCAAGGATTGGATCCTAGAGAGCCAAGATATCCTCAACACTCTTAAGGATAACTTACAGACAACCCAGAACCAACAAAAGATGTATGTTGATCAGCATCAAATAGAGAGGCATTTTGAGGAGGGGGACTTGGTCTACCTTCGATTGCAGCCTTATCGTCAGTCCACGCTGATGCAGAAGGGCGCTGAGAAGCTGCAGCCGAGATTCTTCGATCCTTACAAAGTGATCAGGGGGGTTGGAGAGGTGGCTTACGAGTTGGAGCTATCACCAAGGAGTAGGATCCATAACATTTTTCATGTGTCATGCCTCAAGAGGGTGTTGGGGCAACAGCTTACAACAACTGTGGAGTTGCCTCCACTTGATGATGAGGGGCATTTGAATTTAGAGCCAAAGGCCCTCTTGGAGACCAAGGAGAGGAAGGTCAAGAGCAGGGTCATCAGAGAGTATTTGATGCATTGGAAGAGTTTACCAGATGAGGATGCCACTTGGGAAGGGGAGCACATACTTAAGAATCAAGCATTGAAGTTTCTTGGGGATAAGCAACATTTGGGAGGGGAGGACTGTCATGTCCCTTCCTAAATTATTTTGGAACAAAATCAATTTTTATATTATGGGGCCAATTTTGGAGATAGTGGGTCCCATTCGATTTTTTTTAGAGATTAGACTTAGGAAAAGTTATTTTTGTTGAAGTTATGTTACACATCGAGGCCACCCACACTAGGGAAATACGCACTCCCTAGTTCGATTTGCATGGAGGTGGTTAAGTTTTGCATGGAAGAAGAATTGGAGGGAAAAGTGCTCCAAGAAATCTATATAAGGAAGGCAACTCTCCACATCTCATTCATCTTTTTGGCATATTGATTTCTCTTTGGTTACTCTATGAAACTTCCTACACTATAGGAACCCCTACTGCAGCAAATCTGATTCTACTTCGCCTACTTGATTTCTTTAAATTACATTCATCAAGTTATTCTCCTAAATACTGAAGCAAATTACTTCTGCAGCCTACACTAATTAAATATTTGATCTCATGAAACAAAAAACAGAGCAAAGAACAAGATACATAGGACACACTTATTTTTGGACACAATAGTCCCCGAAGAAACCCAATGCGGGAAAACCGGTGCAGCAGTTATGAGGGTTCATTATTATGCAGGGGAAATATCTGAATACAAATCTAGGATGCTCATCTAGCAATCCTTTACAGAGAAAATATTGGTTTTACCTCACTTCACCAGGTAGAATTACGGCTAATCCGACGCAAGACTGGCTAGCCCCGACTATTTTTGTGCTAGCTCTGTGTCAAACCCGCATTAGCTTCTCTGCCCTCTGCGTCATCTCTCATGTCTGTTCCGGCAGTTCCGATAGTTCCCGACAATTTCGATTGTTCCGATAGTTCTGGATTCTATGTGACAGGCAAGTTTTCTACATCAGCTCTCACGGCTATTGCACTGCCTCTGCGTCAATATTCTCCGGAAAGTCCTTTCGGATTCTCACTGTTCGTATGTTGCTGAATGATCACTTAGTTTGAATTTCTCATCATCCTAGCCCTAGAAATCGAACTCTAGATCAATTCCCTCTCTGTGTGTGCTTCTAAATAAACCCCAAACCTCCATTTTATACTTTTCTTGTTGAGTCTTCAACGGTCGAGATTAAGTCTCTAATCAACGGCTAAGATTAAAACATGACTTGATTCGCCTTCTAGATCATTCTCACCTATATTTTGATTAATACCCATTAATATTTTAATTTCCCTAAGTTTAGACTTAGAAACCCCATTAAAAATATTAATTATTTTAATACAATACAATCCAGGTGGAATTTCACCAAACGATTTCTAGTTTCTTTAGAACTCATGTGCCTTAGCCTCTCCTCCAATTTACAAGGCTAGAGCACTAACAATGCTACCAAAAATTAACACTACCTCTTAGAGAGGAAAGTGCTCTAGCAGCGATGTCCACCTACATGTTGCTCTGTTTCTGAAGCACCTCCTTTCTACAGTATTGCTGCCACCAGCACTGTGGTACTGCTGCTATTGTACTGCTACCCATGAGATTTCCACTGCAACTGCTGCATCTGTACTACATCTCCCTCTCAAACGCTGCATCTGCTATGCTGCTAGCACTGCCACCGCTAACACTGCATCCATACTGCAACTCAGTTGCTGAGAGAAGCAACTGAAAAACATCCAAAATTGGTTGAACTTAACTGTGTTCAGCATAGCACAATGAATGTTGGAATCTGGTTGTTACTGATTCTAACCCTCTAAATCTTCTGCGTTATTGCTAACTCCTGCATTGTGCCAACTACACTGCTACCATCATTGCTCTGCGCTGATCAGTCTCTGGTCCCAAGCTACTACATCTGTCTTCCAAACACTCCACTGCATCATCTAACACTAAGTCCATCTCGCTACTGCTGAATCTTGGGCTCCCATAGCAAGGAATTGATACCAGAGGTGGACCCCTCAAGGATCTTGCCCACATGTAGTCTTCCTGACTACAGCTCAATATCGCTCCATCTCCCTCCTGGAGATGCATGGGCACTCATGGCATACTCTTCCTCGTCTATCTTCGCAGCTGCAACCTTTGGATCATGCTTCTCGTCCTTATCAATTTTCTTTAAAGGACATTGGGATGCATAGTGGCCCATCTTGCCACAACTGAAACATTTCACCTTCGAAATGTCCTTCTTTCTCTTCGGCTTCTCCTGTCCCTTCAATGCTAGAGTTGCGTTCTCCTCCTCCTCCATCCTTGTGCCACTCCCAATGTTTCCATTGATGCTGACCTTCACTAGGTCTCTCCTTAACTCCTCCTATTGAAGAGCTGCCCACATCCCCTCCCATGAAGGTAGTTTTTTTTGGACGAAAACTTACCATTCATCCTAGATTCCATTCAAAGCTATCCTCACCATCGCGGTTGGCTGAGTGGACCCCACTACAACAAGTTCGTCTTTAGTGTCTTGAAGATGCTAAAGATAGAGGTTCACCCCTTTTCCTTTCTGCATCAAAGTCCACTGCAACTTTTGCTCCAAATACATCTTTTGTTATTCGGAAGAGCCTTCATACAGAGAAGACAAGGCTTCCCAAATTTCTCGGGTTGTATCCTTGCCTTGCAAGTGTGAGACCACATGATCTCAAACTCCATCGAGAATGAGCCTCTTTGCCTTCCCCTGCTCGGCCTTGTACTTCTTCTTTTGATCGTTGTCAGCAAGAACAGCTACAACACTTTTGACATAGGCATCGAGATCATATTCCTCCAAAACGACTAAGGTTTTGGTTTTTCATATGACATAGTTGGAGGCACCGTCCAACCTGTCCTGATCTCTAAGCCCATGCGATGCCACCTCACCCAACTATCGAACTGACTCCTCCAGTCACTGCTTAGCACTGCTCAGCTGCTCAGCAAGTGAGAAATTCGAACTTTCTGGCGGAATGTTCTCTTAGGAGAAAATTCCCCTTCTACGTGTCTTTGTTCTTTTCCAATTGATTTCTACCCCGACAAAAACTACGCCCTTCAAGCACTATGCTGAGGCTCTGCACCACTCCCTTTGCCTCTGCAAACTCACGAACTGGAAATCGTACCTCTCTGTTGTCTCACTCAGAGAGAGATTTCCTCGAATCTGCTTCACGGCAAGGATTGCACAATCCCTTCAAGGGGATTCGAATTGCTGCCAAGTGCAGCTTTCGGCCATACTACCAAGCACTGGATCTGCTCTTCCTGTTTCAACATCAACACTCTGATACCATGTGAAAATTCCTACTATTGAAGGAACCCCTTCTGCAACAAATCTAAATCTACTTCACCTACTTGATTTCTTTAAATTACATTCATCAAGTTATTCTCCTGAATACTAAAGCAAATTACTTCTACAGCCTACACTAATTAAATATTTGATCTCATGAAACAGAAAACAGAGCAAAGAACAAGATACATAGGACACTCTTATTTTTTAACACAATAGTCCCTGGAAAAACCCAATGCAGGAAAATCGGTACAGTAGTTCTGAGGGTTTATTATTATGCAGGAGAAATATCTGAATACAAATCTAGAATGTTCGTCTAGCAATCATTTACAGAGAAAATATTGGCAGAAAATCTGAGTGAGTTTTACCTCACTTCACCCGGCAGAATTCCGGCTGATCCGACACAACACTAGCTAGCCCCACTATTTTTGCGTTGGCTCTGCGTCACCTTCTCTTCCCTCTACGTCAGCTCTCCCGGTTGTTCTGGCAATTTTGATAGTTCCCGACAGTTTCGGTTGTTCCGACAGTGCTAGATTTTGCGTGACAAACAGCTTTTCTACGTCAGCTCTCTTGGCTATTGCGTTGCCTCTGCGTCAGTATTCTCCGAAAAGTCCTTCCGGATTCTCACTGCCCCTGTGCTGCTAAATGATCACTTAGTTCGAATTTCTCAGCTTCCTAGCCCTAGAAATCGAACTCTAGATCAATTCTCTCTCTGTGTTTCCAAATGAACCCCAAGCCTCGATTTTATATTTTTCTTGTTGAGTCTTCAACGACCGAGATTAAGTCTCTAGTCAACGGCTAAGATTAAAACATGACTTCATCCGCCTTCTAGATCATTCTCACCCATATCTTGATTAATACCCATTAATATTTTAATTTCCCTAAGTTTAGACTTAGGAACCCCATTAAAATATATTAATTATTTTAATAAAATACAATCTGGGTGGAATTTCACCAAATGGTTTATGGGTTCTTTAGAACTCATGTGCCCTAGCCTCTCCACTAATTTTCAAAGCTAGAGCACTTCCGATGCTACCAAAAACTAACATGTTCAAGTTGCTTAGCTGAGTCACTTGTTGTTCAGCATGAGTTCTTCAAGCGAAGAGCTCACCCTTTCTTCGGGGGACTTCGAGTGCCACCCTAGGAAGGTTTTCTCCATTTCTTTAGGAGGAGGATCTCATTGTGATTTCCAGCAGTGCATTCATCTCTAGGTGGTGCGTATTACTAGAGGACGTAATGAAGAGAAGGCCGAGTTTGCTTGTGGAGTGTTGCAGTGGAGTTTGGGTGAGAAACTTTCCAGAGAGGCATAAGAGGATTATTGTCATTTTGGAGAGTTTGGGAGCTAGAGAAGTGTGCTACTTTGCAGGGTGACTTTCGCACTACCTGGGCCAGCGCAGAGGCAGCACTTCATGCTCACATGGTGGGTAGAGTATCAGTCTTTGAGGCTGAACTTTACCGAGGAGGTTAAGGGAGACATTGGGAGAGGAGATTACTTCATTTTCGGAGCATTGGAGAAGGTTTCATTGTTGTTCCTTGCAAGCTGTATTTCTTGAGCAGTATGTAGGGAGTAGGGCCTATTGCAGGCTGAATTTAGGAGGTTGGATTCAGGACAAACGTTTCAAGGTTTTTGTGGGTTTTGGCCAAGGAGCCTAGGGCTGAAGTTTCATCATTTTTTGAGCACCAGAGACAAAATTTCTTGCAGTTCCTTTCCAGCCAACAGTGTAGCTTCTAGGAGACATCGCAAAGCATTAGAGGAGCAGTGATTTCCCAGCTTTGAGATTATTGTTTATCACCTGGGTTCTTTCAAACTTGCGCTTGGGGCAAGCCCAGGTCCATTTTCCATACTATTGTACTTGCTCAATTTCATTAATAAAATGGCTCAACTTGTTCTCGTTTCTAGAGTATATTGAGTATTTGTTGATTGTTTAAATTTTTGTGTTGGAAATTGATTTTGCTTTGCATATCACTGTTTATATAAGTTTGGAACATTACATTTTTGGCTCTAAAGATGAAACCTGGGGTATTCTTAAACGGGTCCTAAATGATCGCAAGAAGCACAACTTATCTGAAGTCCTAGTGGAATGATTTTTTGCTTGGAAATGTATCACAAAATTGATATTATCTTTTGTTCGAGTTTCCGTGCATTTCCATATATTGTCACACATGTAACTTAAAATTGTCAAACCTTTTGGTTGCTTGTAGGTATGGGATAAAACAGAAATAAAGCAATGAGACCAAATGTTGTTTTTGCGTTATTAATAATATCACAAAATTTACACTTGATTTACCCTTTGAAATTTGTTCAAAAGGCAGGGTACATGTTCAAAAGATGATATACCTATGTTCCATCAAGTTTTTGGGATGGGGGAGCGCACAATGGGGGCTTGTGGGAGCACCCCCAAATTTTAGGAAAATTCAAGGGGGGTGAGCAGACGTCAGAGTCCCTAGCATAGGGGTCACCGTCTGTAAAATTATAAGATATAAAAATAATAATGATAAAATCCCAACAATAACAATTCATCCCATGCAAATTCATCATTATGCAATCCAATGGAAATGCTAAAATCTTGCAAATCCTGAAATCCTGAAAACTATTAAGTATATTGAATTTTGAATAGGATGTGAAACTCTACTTTCTGCATATTAATTCTGATGAAGATGGAACCACTCACTTGTATTCATTTTTCCCTGAGTTCGATTGCACTAATAATGTGACAGAATATGAAGCCTTGTTGATTAGACTTGAATGAACAAAGAAAATGGGGATAAAAGAAATCAAAGTAGAGGGAGATTTGGAGCTCATTTAAACAAGGTCTAAAACTTGTGTGAGGCAAGGAATCCCCGCCTACAACAGTATGAAGATGCACTATGGGGAGAAATATAACATTTTGATAATGTTAACATAATTGCAATTCCCCGAATGTCCAACTAGTTAGCAGATGCCATGATGCCCACTGTTAATGCTTTCCAACCACTAGAACCCCATGTCACAGCAAGTATATGGTTGAGGTAAGTTTTTGTCCTTTTATTTTGAAAACATAGGATCATGGCAGATTTCAAGGATGAATGTCAAATTATAGATTTATTAAACTACATTAACAAATTTTTTGACCGTGTTGTTGATGAGATACAAGAGGGAGAGGATATCCCTTTCGTCCAATTAGGGAATAACAAAATTCTGCAAGATTTGGTCCCATTAGAAAATTAGTTGATAGATCTAATGTATTTTTAGGGACTAATATACCGTGTGCATGTGAAAAGGTGATAGAAATCAATGTTCAATCTGAAGAGTCACCAAGATTAATAAGAATTGGAAAGGATTGCACCCCACAAGAAATAAAATGAATTGAATCATTAGTGCGGGAATACAGAGATGTATGTGCATGGTCAAATGACGAGCTCAAAACGTAGACCTAAAAATCATAAGACATGTGATCCTATTGAAGGAGGATGCAAAGCCCTTTAGACAACACCAAAGACATCTCAATCTGAAAGTGGCATCGATCATCCAAAAGGTGTTGCAAAAGCTTCTAGAAGCCCAAATCACTGAGCCCATCCAATAATCCAATCTAGTTGTGAACATGGTACTAGTAAGAAAAAAGAATGGTGAGATTCATGTTTGCATCAATTTTCATAATTTAAATCTCACTTCTATAAAAGATAACTACCCACTTCCTAACATGGAGCATGTGCTCCAAGATGTTACAGGCTCTGGTATGATGTCTATGTTACATAGTATTCAAAATCGGAACCGGTGACCGGACCGGTCCACCTAATAAACCGGGTTTCAAACCGGAACTAGTCAAACTAGGATTGGTCAGAATTCAATGAACTGATTTTAAAAAATACATGAAATAATTAATTTTTAATGAAAAAATTATTTTTAAGATTTAAAACCATGATTCCAAACCAATAGAGACAAAATATGTTAAGTTTACTCATCTTTATACCATGTAAAGGTGAATATATCAAAATGGCACTAAGTGCAATACATATCATCGACAAAATACATAATTAATGAGGCTCTAAATGGCCTATAAAGTCCAAAAACAATGCTACAAGCTATGGGGCCATTGGCCTATTACAAGACTACAAGTCTACAAGTACATATCAGTGATCAACATGATCATTTCTCATCATCATCAATCTCATCGCCACTACTACACAGAAGAGCTACATAAACATCATCTGGATCGGAGTCTGGGGATGCCTCAACCTCATCTGCAACCTCAATAGTAGCACCAATAGCAATAGAACAAGACCTAATGGAAGCATGAGTTGGTCGAGTTGCACAACTAGTGCCTTCCATTGGTTGTTTGCCTTTGCTTGATCTGGCTACTAGTTCTGGTTCTAATGGCACTACCATATCTGCATTTGGATCTGTTAAAATTTGGGTACCAAAAGACAAGTGGTTCCCTAAGGATTTTGATCTTTGGCCTAGGGAAAAGTGTCCAAATCTCTGAAACCGAATTCGTCCAAAACAGGCCACGTGTCCGAATCCCACGAATCCGACACGATTCAATGGGAATTCGAATCCAAAAATGGGAGACGACGTGTCTTAACGGGACACGATCGAATCTCGGTCATGTCCCGTTATGACACATCGTGTCCCTATTTGGGATTTGAATCCCAAAAATGTGAAACCCGCGGCATAAAAACAGTGTTGTTCTTTTCATTATTTACCATTTCTCTCATTCGTTTTTGCAAATAGTGAGTTGTGGGCAAAGAGCTAAGGGTTTGGAGCATTCGGCAAGGAGATTCAAGCACCAGGTAAGTGCATTTCATCTCTATTCTTTTGCATCTCTATTACAACAATTTGTATATGAATTTTTTTTACAAATTTGTGCATTTTTGTTTTTTTTTTTTACAGTATTCATGGCTCAATCAAGGCTAGTAGGTAGGGGGCAAAGGAAGAGGAAGAATGTCTCCATTGGAGATGCCCCTCCTCCCCCAATACCATCAAAGTCTGTTGCAAGTAATGTTGAGGGAAGACTTCCTCCTAAAGACAACATTGAGAAATATCCCTTGTGGAAATATGTCACAAAAAAGGATGGGACAAGCACCAAGGGGAAGGGAGGAGGCAATGGGCATTGGAGATGCAACTTTTGCCACAGTTCTTTCAAAAGCACATATTACCGTGTGAAAGGCCATTTGTTAGCTTTACCAGGTTGTGGAGTTGGAGCTTGTAAAGTTGTTCCTTTACAAAAGAGGAAAGAAATGGAAAAAAACTTCATTGCTGGTATGGCAAATATGGCTGCAAAATCAAGAAAAACCAAGAATGAAGACCCCTTTCCATTTTTTAGAAAGACACCACCAAATTTCCATTTGAGAGTTTTATTGGGGGACAAGAAGCAAAAAGAAAAATAATTTCACTTGGTCCAATGGACAAGATTTTTCAAAAAGAGAAACAGGAAGAGTTTGATCTCACCATTGCCTTCTTTTTCTATCAAAAATTCATATCATTTAATGTTGCACGCTCACCTCTATTTATTGACATGTGTCAAGCTCTAACTCACGGGTCTCCATCATAGTATGTGCCTCCTAGTTTAGAGAAGCTTAGAACCACATTGTTGACGAAGACAAAAAAAGAGATGCAAAAAATGCTTGAGCCGATTAAAGCATCATGGCCAACATCTGGGGTTAGCATTGTTTCTGATGGATGGACAGATCCAGCATGACACCTACTCATCAACTTCATGGTGTCTTCCTTGAATGGTCCAGTTTTCTTGAAAGCAATGGATACACTTGGAGAATACAAGGATGCACAATTTATTAGTGAGTTATTTATTAAAGTTATTGAAGATGTAGGTGTTGATTCTTGTGTAAAGACTGGTTTTCCATTTAATTCAAAATATAAAGATTGTACAGACTGATATTAAGTTTTATCAAATAATTTCTATCAATTAAATGCATCTGCGTACCTGATTCTCTGCTCTGCATACCTGATTCTCTGCGTACCTGGTTCTCCTGGTTCTCGTGTCTGGTGTTGATCACATTGCTCCAAGTTTTCTGCGTCCATTACCAAACCAACTTATGCCTCCCTGCCTATCTGGAATCCACCTCTGCGGTTCCCAGATCCAGAGGACTCTGAAATGGATGTCCACTGGCCCCCGTGCCCAAAACTCCAAGAACAGCTCAAAATTTCCCGATTTACAGTTCCAAAATTGAGCCCTCTGCTCATCCCTGCTCATCCCTCAAATAGACTGATTTTCTTCCCCCCCTACTTCTCCTTTCGATTATGTTTATATAGGGAAGGTTTCTTCCTTCCCCAGAAACCCCACCTCCTTTTCCTCCAATTAATCTCAAGATTTAAGCTTATCCATTAAGATATTTTCACTTGAGTTGGTCATTATTTATTAAATGAGATTTTAACCTTATCATCTCAACCCACTTCGAGAATAATATATTTTCTTTTAAGTACTTTATCGTGAATTGTCCAAAGATTTATGAAGTAAAGTAAATCTTGTCCATCGTAATAATGATTATTTATTATTTAAATAAAATTTTATTAATAAAATAAATAAATATCTTTTATTGTCCTACTTAATAAATAAGGTATTAATTAATACTTTTAAAAACTAATTCATTTTCTTACATAGACATTTATATGATTAAATTAGTCTGTATACTAGTGCAATGCTTGCGATGCATGTGTATGTAGCTATCATACACACGTCTTGTAAGCATGCTAATAATCAGTGACTCAAGTTGGGTCATTACATACACCCCTCCTTCAAAGAAAACTTCGTCCCGAAGTTGAGTTTATTTAGTATTTATTTTAACGATTAATATAATTTGTGTAAGGATTACGTCCCGTGAAATTTTTATTATATATATATATATTATATTATAAAACATTTATAGGTTTACAACTTTAATAGTCGTACCTTGTCCCAACTAGGTTCCCAAGCTATTCTAAAATCATCCTATCCTTCCTAATCTCTTCCGCTCCCATCCTATCCGTCCTCTACTGGAGTATGCTATGGCGTCAGTTATACTGACCTAACCATTCATAACTCTAAGAATGGTAGCGTCAACTAAATTGACCTGATTTCCTTGTAGGCATCCGGCAGTCATCATCACACGTCTAGGGGAGCATGACTCACACAGTCCTCCCATGACTCCAGGTTTTGGAGGATAAATGGTGGGCAACACCTCCACCCCTCCTAGTAGAATTAGGGTCAATACCCTATTATGGAATCTCATTGAGCCTCAATTGTTCTTGAAGTTTTGTCATCACGTGGTCAATTTGGTAATGATACTATCTACAATGTAAACACTTGCCCACAAATTATAACATATGCATCGATATATTCAAAATCAATTGTATTTAGACAACGATTTTCTATGCATTTTAATAAACTCTCATCTATGATATTGATCTTTGAGTTCATATAACATACTTGGCTATGTCTAACCAATATATTTGTAAGTTCATTTTCACATCTAGTAGTCAAGTGTATTCATTATTTTATTTCCATCTCATCATTCATGTTGATATGTAAAATAAAAATAAAAAATAAAATTATAAGTATCACATCCCTAACATAAGTCATGATTTATATAGGTATCCATGTACCAGCAACGTTAAGCATAATAATTGGAAATCATTCTTTCGTGTATTGATTGTGCATGAAACTTATGGCTTTCATTCCTACATAATGCTAAACATAGGTATAGCTGTTAGTTGTGAAAGTCCAATGATGTTGAAGTAGTGAACGAATAATAACATTGAAATGACTCCGAGTACACAATGTGACGGAAAACTTCATCATTGAAAACCTTGGAAAGGACATGAAGGAGCCAGTAGTAGGGCCAGATGTGCCATGCGTGACGGAAAAAGTTGCTGACAAAGATGAAGAAGAGATTGAGAGAGGTCAAGACTTTAAAGATTGGTGTTGAATTTGTTTCATTACAACTGGAGAATGTGGGCTCTCACTAGGTAGTGTGTTCCCAGATGATAGTGAAGAATCTGTGAAGGAGTGTGCCATTCCTTTGGTGCTTTGATCACAGTGAGATTGCAGTAACTG
>APFE030845151.1:49626-69496 GCA_000404065.3 Pinus taeda
AAAAAAATCTAAATTTCTAAAATTAAAAAATCCTAAACATTAAAAAATTAAAAACTTTAAAAAATCCTAAAAAAAATTAAGTTTTTAAAAAAAATCTAAAAACATTTAAAAATCTAAAAATTCTGAAAATTTTAAATTTTGTGATTAAGGATTTAAATTAAGGGGTTTTCACTTAAACGTTAAAATTTTTTAATGTGGCCTATGGCCCATTAAAATTTTGATTTTTGACCCATTGATTAATTGTCGATTCCTTGGTGTCTCTGATGTTAAACGCTAAATCTTAAATTCTCATGATTCTTCTATAGTCTAGTGCAATAAATGTTAAAAGAAAATTAATTAATTCTAGATCTTGTCATTAACAGTAATAATTTTAGGTTTGGAATCTTTTGCATATGACAATGTTGGGTGTTTTTTGTGGATTATTTATGATTGTCATTTTTCATCACATATTGAAAATCATTCTGGATAACTCATTTTATTGATGGTTAATTCAAATATCGAAGGCACTGGTCTATAATTGTTTCTATCTTGTGGTCATGTCTTGATTACTTTGGCGTTTAATTTATCAAGCTGATTTAATCATTTAAATTCATCAAGTTATCCATCATTAAAATCTCCTAGAGTCTGTTTCTCACAAGCTATCCTCATCTATTCACCTAAGGACGACCCCCCCTTGACTTGTCTAGGAGAGAGTCTAAACGAAGTAAGGATTTAAGAGTGACAGCCCTTACTCTAAGCGTTGTCGCGCTGCCTAAACACTTTGTGCGACAACAAGCAAAAAAGGAAGAAGATCAATCGCACATAACACAATATTTCTTTGGGAAAGCAATTGCTAAAAACCCTGAGTATCTATATTGCATTAACTAGAAGATCTGAGAAGAAAATACAATGCTTGTTCAAACTAAACAAATCCTACACTAGTACAATCTAACTTTTTGCCTCACAAGCCAACACTTAGCCAATTTTGCTGCCTGCCAAGCCCCTACTTCCTTGTGCAATTCATGAGAGAATTAGCCCATATTTAATTGGGAAATCCACTCTCCATAACTGTGCAATCTATCCATAGGCCCTCAACTGATTGCATGCACTATCTGTACAACTCGGAAAATTATACAATCGATAATACAATGTCCCTAAACTCTAATCTCAATTGGGTCTTCCTTTGAACTGACATGCATGAGTTATTTATGAGTGAATCTTCATTTAACTGGTGTGGTACTGGTGATGCACTAGTGCACTACTCCACTACTAGAGCTCCTACTAGTTCCTCCAACAGTTAGAACAAGTTTAACTGACTATAACTCAGTTAGACTAAGTTAATAAATTACAACTCAAAAGAACTCAACTTGGGCCCCTAAAATTTAGGGATCAGACTCTAGATAGACTTCCAACTCAAATTTCCGAAGCCAATTAAATCAATTTAACTTAATTAACTGCTACAATCTACTATGGGAATAGAATTACAATTTAATTCAAGGATAAATTAAATTGGAATTTCTTCTTGTTATTTTTAACATATTGTAATGATCCAAAGCATGAGGTTTTGATCAGGAATTAAGTTCAAAGAGGTTTTGATCACAAATGTAATGATCAAACTAATCTAATAACAGAGCGTAACAATATAACTTACCTCTTGCGCAATTCCTAGACAATGTCTTGGGCATCTACACAATCAGATTCGCCTCCAGAGCTTTGATCATGGCATCTACAAAATTGTGACTTACCTGGGAACGATTTCAGCTTCTTGTCTGAGCATCTATAACTGATGCAACTATGTTTGACCTCCAGAACGTGGATAAAAGTAACCAGCAACTGATCTGCAGCCTTTTCCTCCCTTAGTACGATGGAAACAGGGAATATTATGTTCAATTGTTTAAATAATAGTTGTTACTTGTTTTGAAACTGTTAAAAGTTTCGCCACATATGGCATAATTCAGCCATCATATATAAGTAAGCAACTCTGTATTTGGGAGATTGGAGAGGGACACGCAGATACATGAGTTGTGAATATTGATAACCTATTAATACAAAACACTGAGTTTTATCCTTATTTGCAACTGTTGTAGTATCCTAATTTAGTTTCTTTAAGCAGCCTGGGACTAATCAGCAAGGGCCCACTCAGAGATACAGAGCTGCCCTCTTTTCCTTCTTGCCATTTCAATTTCAGTATTATATTTGATTTTGATTTTGAATGTATTAGTGTGCTCAAAGCATTTCTGTAGTTAATTTGAAATATAGAAAAGCATAAGTAATAAGCTCTTTTCTTGAGACTTACTTCTTAGAGCAAAAGATAACATATAGATTGTGCAGCCATCTTTATAGTTGTCTTAACGGAGCAGCCATGAGCTGAAATTGATATAAGACTTGTTACACTTATCTTGCTACAGCTATGATTTGCTTATGGTCATTTGAAACCATTTTCAATTATTGAGTTTGCAGCAGTAGGATAGATTTACTCTCTTTTTATTAATTAGTAAAAAGATTTATAATGTAGAGTATATCCCCAAGTTACTCCAATCAATAAAAGCTTCCATTTTCTATATAGATAGTACATTGTGCCTCTCAAATACATTAAAAGACTTGGTTGATAAATTAAATGCACAAGAGTTCCTGGTTTATAGAGAACGTACAGAAACACTCTCAAGATACTGATATATTTGTGTTATTGAAATTTCAACGTAGTTAACCTTGTATGTAATGCTTCCCACTTTACTGCAGGCTTGGCAAGTGGTCTCTCAACACCATGGTTGCAACTATCAAGGGTTTAGACATGATTGAGTCTTAGGATTCAGCAACACTGGTGTTTTAAGCATAGTTTTAAAACTCCGACTCGGATTCGGAACCGGCCGAGGGTTGACTCCAACTTGATATCGACTCGGCCTAATTGATTTCAATGACTCAGTCGTTGAAAAAAATACATTAAATATTTTTTTTTTATGAAAAAACATAGTTTTAAAGATTTTCATTCATGTTTCCAAACTCAAAGCATTAAAATATAGAGAGAAGACAACATATGATCAATGTATGCTCATGAATATATCTATTATATCAAGATGGCACCCAATGCACTATCCACTACATGTAATATATAGAGATCAGAACAAAAACATATAACCAAGGAGGCTCTAAATGGCCTCTACTACAAAACTTCACTAGTCACTACTACTAAACAAGGCAAGATCATATGGCTCAGACTCTGAATCTGAGTCAGACGGGGAAACCCATGGCTCCTCCTCACTACTGCTCCAAAAACCAACTCCAACTCTTCACAAACTTCTCACAAATGCTCACACAAATGCAATCAGATAGTTGTGAGTAAATGTGAGGGGGTTGGGTCACTTTTATAGGCTTGGTAGAGGGGTAGAGGCATTAAAAAACAAAAAAACAAAAAAATATTTGAGATTGAAGTCCAAGTTGCCTCCTTTTTTCCCCACAGACTAGCTCGTTTGGTTTAAGACGAGCTTCGCCGAATAGGTGTCTGGCTTGGCCGAATCAGTGTCTGGCTTGGCCGGTTCGGTAATGGATTGGCCATTGTACCGATTTTTCTACCTATCCAATCCGAGCAGGGGTCTGGCTCGATCTACCGGGACGAATCGATTCGGATCGGCCTAGTTTTAAAAAACTGGTTTTAAGTCAATCGTAAATTTACTTGCCTCAATTTACAAGAATAATAGAAAATTTCTCACCAAAAAAGGGGACCTTTGGGATCACCACAAAGGAGATTGGTTGTCATGTAGAGACATCAATGGGAATGGTATGTCCGACACAGATATGAATGGGAATGGTTTACTCCATAAGAAAGATAAAAACACTATGATGGGCATCATCTCATTATCGAACCAAAGGTTAGATTCAAAGTGGCATTTGATTACCCAAAGGCAAGATCAAATAAAGGGTTGTGACTGAATAGAAACCTATTGACAAATATGATACCATGCCTTGTATGGGCAAATCAAACAAAGAGTTTATATTGTTGATAAATTTAAGAAACGATGGAAAATGAATGATGTAGTGTCATGTCCCTTTCTAAGCACATTTGTCAAAGGGTGTTTTTACACATTTTTGCACAATTTTCTGGGCAGCACAGTGCAAATTGGTGCAGCAGATGGGGCAGCCATCGGTTCAGCCATTTCTCACCTGGGTTTGGTCATGCTTGTCCATTGAGACAAGCCCAGGTGCACCACTCTATTATCTATTGTATTTTACCCTCAAAGAAGTAATAAAATGGCTCAACAGTTCATTATTTCCAGCATTTCCATCGGTGCTTAATATATATTTCGTTTTTATATTTGTTGAAGAGATTGTATGCTTTATATGACTTGTATTCCTACTTAGGAACATTACAGTGGTATCAGGGCCTAGTTCTTGGCTCAATTGTGGGGATTTTCTCCTATGAGAGAAGGGGACCAACAAAACATCACATACAGAAGGCAGAGGTATCGGAGCAAAGAAAGAGAGCTAGAGACTACTCCAGACACAGAGGACAGAGAGAAAGGAGTGGTAAAAGAGGAGGACATGGTGGAACCCAAGAGCAGGGAAGAGATGGCTTTCTACAGCTTCCTGAGAGCCTTGAATGACTTAGCCAAGGGCCAGAAAGATATGTTGGAAGAGATAAAGTTGCAGAACAGAGAGAGGACCACTCCTAGAGGCTTTCTATTTGGGGAAACTTCTGGAGCCTCTCAGCCATTCGATCACCCCCCACTAGCAGCACAACACCCATCGGCTAGTGGACCAACTCATGCCACACTGCCCTCTTTCGTACCAGTGGCACAAATCAAACCAGCAAGTGGTGAAGACCCCATTCAGATGGGAGATCATTCAGAGAGTGGCAATCTATGGATGCAAACTTCAGGGAAACACTCTCTTTCAGAGATTTATGCAAGCTCAAGCAAAGTGAGAAGAATAAAGGTTATGGAGGACAAGGGACCGAGAAATATGAGCTACAAAGGACCATAGGGAGGATGTACTTCCCTACTTTCGATGGCACTGCCAAGTGCACTGCTAGGGCTTCTTGCATTGAGAAGATGGGCACCTACTTCCATCTCAACCGGATGACAGAACAAGAAGCCCTCAAGATGGCCACGTTGCACATGGAGGGGGAAGCCCATGACTGGTGGTTTCATGGCTTGGCCACCCTAGGGCATGCCAAGTGGATTCTTATGATGATTTCACCAAGAGGGTGGTGAAGCGTTTTGACTAGAGAGATCCAAAGGCCCATTTCAGAGAGTTGACCCAACTGCGCCAGACAGGCAACCCGGAGCAATACATCTCAGAGTTTCTGCGAGTATCAGTGATGGTTCGGGATCTATCAGAGGCTGGGAGGGTATACACCTTCATTGAGGGCTTACTTGAGCCCCTGCGTGGACTGGTGAAGTCACGCAGACCCTCCACGCTGCAGGAGGTAGTTTTGTGCACTAGAGATCTACAGGGGGCCATCCCTAAGACTAGAGCGCCTTTTCCTTCACAAACCCCTTTTCTATAGAAGGGGCATGAGACTAGACCACCACCTCAGAGGACCACACAGGGGCAGGGGCAGCTAGACGATGAGACACAAAAGGACCTCAAGAGGAAGAAGTTGTGCTTCACATCGGTGCACTGCCTGCAAAGCACACTATATTGAGGTCTTTTCAGACAAGTGACTAGGAGGACGAGGTGGAGCAGAAGTGTGGTGTGGGAGATGGTGAGAGTCCGGCAGATAGAGGGCCACCACCACCACCTCCACAGGGAGGGGCATCCCTTACCCCATCTGGGGGAATCCTTGCTTCCTTATGCGAGGTTCCCAAATTCTTGACATTGAGGATCAAAGGCACCACATAGGGGCAATAACTGTCAGTCCAAGTTTAGTGGAGCTACCCACAACTTCATAGATGCCCAGTTGGTTCAGAGGAGGGGCCTCACCACGGTTGAGTTTGAGGGCTTTTCAGTCCTAGTACCAGGTGATCACACCATACAGTGCACTCGGTATGTGCCTGCTTTGATAGTACTTATGGGGAACTACTCGATGACGAACCATTTCTTTGTGGTCGATGTGCCAGACACCAACGTGGTGATGTGTGTCCAGTGTTTGTACTCCCTTGGGCGAGTCACTACAGATTGGAGGAAATCAGAGATGGAGTTCATTGGGTCGGATGGCAAACTGGCAGTTCTAAGAGGCATGCAATCCTATCCACCTCAGATAGTCTCGTCCCACAGGATGGACGCAGATCTGCAACATGGGGGCATTGCATGGGCAGTGGAGCTAAGGATTTCGGAGGTTGGGGGACAAGCCCAGCCACCACCACCAAACATACAGGCCTTGTTGGACATATACGTAGTGGTGTTTGGGGACATTCCACCAAGGCAACTGCTAGACAGGGGATTCAAGCACTATTGAGCTAGACCCGGGTGTGCAGGCGATGATCACCACCCCTCATAGCCACCCCAAGGCTTATAAGGATGAGATAGAGAGGAATATTCAGGAGCTATTAGCATTGGGCCATATCATGCCAAGTTCCAATCCCTTCGCTTCTTCAGTAGTATTGGTGAAGAAGAAGGATGGAACCCTACGCATGCGCATTGACTATCGGGCCCTCAACCGGAAGACATTGAAGAACCGATACCCCATCCCCCGCATAGATGAGTTGATGGATGAGCTTAGAGGAGCCAAGTACTTCTCTAAGATCGATCTGCATTCAGAGTACCACCAGATCAGGGTGAGGGATCAGGACATCTCTAAGACATCTTTCCAATGCCACTATGGGCACTTCGAGTTCCTGGTCATGCCATTTGGGCTAACCAACGCTTTGGCCACTTTCCAGTCATGCATGAACCATGTCTTCCGAGGACAGTTGAGGAGGTTTGTGCTAGTTTTCTTCGATGATATCTTGATTTACAACCGGACATGGGAGGAGCATCTCCAACACTTGGAGGAGGTACTACGCATTCCGGAGGAGAAACAATTTTATGCCAAACTATCCAAGTGTGAGTTTGGCTTGACAGAGATGCTCTACCTAGGGCATATCATCGGTGTTGATGGGGTGAAGGTCCATGAGGAGAAGATACGGGCCATTCGGGACTCGCTGGTACCACAAGATGTGACCGTGCTAAGGGGTTTCTTAGGCATTTGCACCTACTACAGGAAGTTTGTCAAGGGTTTTTCACAGCTGGCAGCACCCTTGACCGATTTGACCAAGAAAGGGGCTTTCGCATGGACTGATGGAGCACAGGTTGCCTTTGATTGCCTCAAGAAGGTGATGAGCAGTTGCCCAGCCTTGGCACTTCCATATTTTTCCGAACCCTTCACTGTGGAGTGTGATGCATCTGGGGTGGGATTTGGAGCAGTTTTTTCATAGGATGGGCATCCCATTGCTTTCGAGAGTCGGAAGCTCCTACCACATGAGTTGTCATATTCCATATATGACAAAAAGATGTTGGCCATCAACATGCATTGGCCAAGTTTCAACAATACTTGGTAGGCAACAGGTTTCAGGTGAAGACTGATCACAACAGTTTTTGTCACTTCAGAGGGCAACAGGGCCTCAATGACAGGCAGCAGAGATTGGTCAGCAAGGTGCAGGCCTATGACTTCGATATAGAGTATGTGCGGGGAAAGCACAATGTGGTGGCCCATGCTCTATCTCGGAGACCAACTGGTCTATCACTCATGAGCATATGCCATGATTACAAAGCTCAGCTATTGGTGGAGTACTGCAAGCGCAGGAGGTCATGCGGGGTATTGGAGGGCACCCACGCAGATGAGTGCTACCGAGTGATGGATGAGGTCATCTATCACAAGGGGCACATTTTCCTAGTACCCCACTCGCAGTTGAGAGAGAGTGCTCCAAGCAGCACATGACTCACCATTATCTGAGCACCAGGGGTTCCAGAAGACGTTTATGGCAGTCAAGGAGGGATTCACATGGAAGGGCCTCAAGGGGGACGTGTTGAAGCACGTACAGGAATGTGAGGCATGTCAACGGAAATAGGGGGAGTTGATTCACCCTGCGGGATTGCTACAGCCGCTTCCCATCCCCGAGGGGAAATGGAAAAGTATATCTATGGATTTCATCACAGAGCTCCCCACAAGTGTAGGGGAAGGACTGCATTTATGTAGTGGTCGACAAGTTGACCAAATATGGCCACTTTTTTGCCATCCCTACCAGGCACACGGCTGCACAGGTTGTAGAATTGTTCTTTTGGGATATCTTCCGATTGCACGAGCTCCCTAAGAACATTGTGAGTGACAAGGACAGTGAGTTCATGGGAATTTTTTGGTAGGAGCCTTTTAGATTGGTCGGAACTAAGCTCACTCCTAGCACGAGCTACCACCCCCAGACTGATGGCCAGACAAAGCGAGTTAATCAGTGTTTGGAGGGGTATTTCGGGAACTACGTGACTGGACAGCAGAGAGCTTGGATCTGGTGGCTGCATTTGGGCAAGTATTGCTACAACACAACTCACCACATGTCCATTGGTATGAGTCATTTCTGTGCTTTGTATGGATATGATGTATTATCTTTTGCTAATGTTGTTTTTGGAGACAGTCGGGCCCCAAAGGCCAAAGATTGGATCCAAGAGAGCCAAGACATCCTCAAGGCTCTCAAGGATAACTTGTTGAAAACACAAAACCAGCAGAAGGTGTACACCGACCGGCACAATACAGAGAGGCATTTTGAGGGAGACTTGGTGTACCTCTGACTATAGCCTTACAGGCAGTCCACGATGAAGCAGAAGGGGGCCGAGAAGCTACATCCCCGCTTCTATGGCCAACCGGGTGATCAAACGAGTTAGGGAGGTGGCCTATGAGTTGGAATTGCCTCTGAGGAGCAGGATCCACAATGTATTTCGCGTCTCACGCCTTAAAAGGTATTGGGACAACAGGTGATAGCAGCAGCAGAGTTACCCCCACTGGATGATGAGGGCCATTTGGTTTTGGAGCCTAAGGCCATCTTGGAGAGGAGGGAGAGGAAACTGAGGAGCAGGACCATCAGGGAGTTCTTGGTACGCTGGAAGAACTTGCTAGATGAGGATGCACGTGGGAGGGTGAGCACATTTTGGAGCACCCAGCTTTGCAGTTGCTTGAGGGCAAGCAACATTTGGGAGGGGAGGGCTATCATGTCCCTTTCCAAACACATTTGTAACAGGGTATTTTTACATATTTTTGCACAATTTTGGCTAAGTAAAAGAACCCAACATTTTCGACTTAGGGACTTAGGAGGAAATTCGACTTTATTTGGTTGCTAGTGGAATGTGAAGGCCACCCACATGGGAATTCGAACTCAGCCATTCGAATGGCTTGGAGGGAATTCGAAGTGTTGGATGGAGGGGCCCACATGAAGTAAGGAATGCCCACGAGGATAAAAGGAGAAGAAGGCTCTCATTTGGATTCATTCATCCACCTTGCAAATCGAAATTACTTGATTATTCACTCTGTTGTTTAGCCGAGTCAATTGGTTGTTTAGCCATGAATCTCTCAAGCAAGAGATTCAACCTTACCTTTGGAGGACCTCGAGTGCCCGCCCTAGGAAGGCAGTTCCATCAGCATTTCAGGAGATCCGAGAGTTTGTCAAAGCATTACCACTCAGTCACTCACAAGGAATGCGTATTTCTAGGCCACCAGAAGAATACCCAGGAGGAGTTTGAGCCACCATTGGTCAATGATTTGCCAGGAAAGTTAGAGGATTTGGAAAGCAAGAGTAGGCCAACATTTCTTGAGATTTTTGGAGCCAGCAGAGCCAGCAACCCAGCAATTCAAATTCTTGGTCTTGGGGACAGCACAGAGGCCCAGTCCAGCATTTTTGTGGGGCTTAGGAGCAAGTGCTACAGCCCGGAAGCTCATCCGGGAAGTCAAGGGATTTGCAATAGGGATCAGCCCAGCGCTTTTGGATATTTTCCAGGAGGATTTACAGGCAAAATCCAGCAGGCCGAGTTTTGCAATTGCAGCGGAAGTTAGGCTCCTTGGGGGTCGAATTCCAGAAGTCTAAACCAGCTAAATTCCTTCGTGGGTTTTTGGGAGTTTAGGCCAAGGATTCAGGAGCTCAAATCTTATAATTTTCTGAGCACGAGAAATGGTGTTTCCAACCATTCGAAGTTAGCAGAAAGGGCAGTTTTATGGGCAGCGCAATGCAGATTGGTACAACAGTTGGGGCAGCCATCGGTTCAGCGATTTCTCACCTAGGTTTGTTCATGTTTGCCCATCGAGACAAGCCCAAGCGCACCACTTTATTATCTATTGCATTTTTCCCCCAAAGAAGTAATAAAATGGCTCAGCGGTTCATTATTTCCAGCATTTCTATGGGTGCTTAATATATATTTCGTTTTTATATTTGCTAAAAAAATTGTATGCTTTATATCACTTGTATTCCTACTTAGGAACATTACATTTAGAAGATAGATGGATTAGAAGAATTGATGACATTTGGAGTTGTCTTCATTTAAACTTCAAGTTACATGTTTTCTTATCCTTTTGCATGCTTTACCAAGCACACATGACTAGCTAAAGCAAAATTCTCTAGCAAACGCTTTGTAGAATGTGGAAAAAAGGACTAAGGACATGTATGTTTGGAGTGTGGTGTTGCTATATTTCTCTATAAACACATATTCTCTCTTGTTTTCTTTCATCCCATTACATTGGAGGGAGTTTTATTTGTTGACTCAACCCTATGTGTGAAAATTTCTTGGCCTTTTTGGCTTATATTTGGACTAACTTCCCTTTCTTTCCTTTCAACCATCTCTTGTAGAAGTGCATTTGAGGGTATAAAGTGTTCCTACAAGAGCTTGATTTTCCACAGGATCTTGGGTGAATTTGTTATCTAAATAAATAGTATATTCAAGGCACCTAGAATTCACCTTTAGAGGGGCTCGACCCTAAGATGGCTTTCTACAAGTTGCACTTCATGTAGCAAAGAGATGGCCTTTTTCTTTGACTCACATATACATGTAGGCACTAAATGCATGCCCGCGAGATACCAATTGGCCAATTCAAGGTGGGTTTGTATTTACTCTAAAGTATAAACCATTTATCATCTTCCTTATGCAGATAGGATCTTCCAACTTTGCAACCTACATGAAAAGGAGTCAAAGGATCACCTCATCTTTAGTTGTCCCAATTACAATGAGATCTAGGGCAAATTCCACTAACTTCACTGTGATTCAAATGAGTCTCTTTCTACATTCTTTCCATACTCAAAACAAAGGTCAACATATTTTTATGAGGGAGGTCCTTGAATTTATTCTAGGCCCTATGGGGTCCTCCCCAACCAAACATATCTAGAAGGACCACTTCCTTCTTCGTTGTTGTTCAACCTACTCAAGATTAGAAATGACAACTAGAGATTTAGACTTTTTTAGCTATCAAATTGATTAGGACATGGACATCTACCTAAACCCCCCTTGATTGGGCATTCTATTTCCAAGAGACTTTCAAGGGCTCCCATACAAGGCCCTAGGATGGATGTCACGGGAACAGTGAACAATTCAACTCTAGAAGATCCAAAAGAAAAATATAGACTCCCCACCCAATCTAAATACCAGCCTCCACGCCTCATCAAGCAGCCAGTTGAAGATTTCAAAGTTCCACCCTCATGTAATGTCCCCAATTAAATAAATTTTGCTAAGATGAATTTCTATTTTTGCAATTGAGTGTTCGGAAACATTTTGGCATGTAAACTTACAAAAATTGGGTGGAGGGAATCCCTACTTAATTTTTGGAGAGATGGAGGCCACCAACATTAGAGAAAAGGAAAGATTAAATTGGTAGTGAGATGTGGGGCCACCCAAAAAGGGGAATTCAAACCCCTTGGGAAAATCGAGCTAGGGAGAAGGAAGTCAAATTGGTAGGACCCATAAGGGGAGAAAGGGGGCAACCAAGATAAATAGGAGGAGGCATCATTTTGGGGGTTTTTGACAAATTGAATTTCTCATTTAGAGTACTCTTGAGCTGCTTAGCCAAGACTATCAGTGTTGCTTAGCACAAGGAGATTTACAGGCAGATATCTCAGCTCTTTCTTTGGTGGATTTTAAGTGCCGCCCTAGGAGATAATTTTAGAGCTTATTGGAGAGGAGATCGTTGTAGATTGTGGGTTATTTCCAAGACATAGTGACAGAAATCGATTTGCTTGGTTTAGTCTTCAAGGGAAAACTCAGATGGAGAATTTAGGAGAAAGTCCCTTGATATTGGACCAGATTTTATGGAGAGTTTCAGAGTTGGAGATTGTTGCTCTGGTGAGAACCAGATTCAGCATTCCTAGGGCCTGCGCGTTGTTTTGTAGGGCAGAATTTCATGGAATTGTTGCTAGCCAAGTTGTGCAATGTTGAGAAAGGGATTTTCCTCTTACCTTCCAGGAGTAATTTACATGGAATTCTACAGCCATTCAAAAGTGGAAACAGGGCCAAATTTGCAGCAGTAGCTTGAGGGGGACACAGAACCAGTAGAGGAGGGTGTAGCACCAAATTTGGGTAATTTCGGGATATTGGAATTAGCCCAAAACATTTATGGGTTTTGTTGGACTAGCATCCAGGAATTTGCTCTTAATTTTGCGGAATTTTTGGAGGAGTTTTGGTGCCCCAAAACCGCAGAGTTATTTGGCAGCTAGTTGGGAGCAATGAACTTAAATTTGGGTCTCGAGTAGTCAGTGAATTTTGCCCAAACCCTTTATAGGTTTTTGTGGGTTTGGTGAGAGGAGTCCAGGGTTAATTTTACATCATTTTTTGGGCAGTATTTCTAGCAGAAATCAGTGTTCCAGTCAACAGTCAGCAGCAGAAATTATTGGAGAAGGGCACAGTTCACTCTAGGACCATTTCCACCACTTGGGTCTGTGAGGTATTTTTGGGTTTGGTTGAGCTTATTGAGGAGAGGTACCAGCTAAATTTCAGAATTTTCCGAGCACATTTAAGGCCAATGCATCCATTTCCCTTTAGCAACAACGTCCAGATTTTCCAAGGCAACGGAAAGATTTCTTGGGTTGAGTCATTGCAGCTTGTGGGCATCTTACTCCCACCTGGGTTTGTCATTGCTTGCTATAGCAAGCTCAGGTGCCATTGTTCCACTCATTTTGTACCCAATTTTATCCAAAATTAATAAAATGACTGGGCTTCCAGTTATTTTTCCTTGTTCAGAATTGTAATTTTGTGGATGTGTGTTAAATTTATTTTATGTTCATAGTGCATGCTTTTGCTTACACTTAATATTTCCATTTAGGAATCTTACAACTCACGCAGCCTTGAGTATTAGGAGTGGTGGAGCTCCACACGATCAAGATGACCCCAAAATCTTGTCCAAAATTACATGGTAGGATCCCCTCATCTCAGTTATTCTTTGTATGACCTTATTAGACAACATACTCGACCCTTTACAATGATGGAGAACTTGGAGGAAGAGACTACTCTCCCTTCTCTTTCAACCTCGACCTCCAACGCTAGTACAATTTCACATGCTCTTTTGGATGGTATTCTCACTCTTGTACTAATTGCTTTTCGTTATTTGACATTTTCCATTTTTGGATTAGTTGCTTAACTCTATGTGGTCTCATTCTTAGAAAATTTATCATTACTTATCATAGTTAGCTTAGAACTAGAAGCTACTATGGCATTCCTATTGTGTAATACACTTGTGATATTATTTAGTCCCATTGACCTAATTTTGTGGCCATTCCTTGGACATGACTACAATTACTTAAATTATTTGTGATCATTTGTTGGACATAGCTAAAATCATCTTTAATCATCTTACTTCCATGAGGAGTTCTAGCATGCTAGTGACCTGAAAATAACTCCAATAAACTTGCACACTTATGTGTTTGTGCTAAGAATTTCTGTTTAGCAAATTTTAGTCTATTGTGTGTTGGTTATTATATCCATTTGCTTCAGAGTTTGAAAATTCAAACTACAAATAATAAGCTACCAAATAAATAAATTTTGTTCCATGTTGACTATAATATTGCTTTATGAGGGTCATTGACACATCTGAAAAAGTGACAATGATAAAGACTCTATAATCTATGCTTAAAAAGAGGGCACAAAAAAATTAAAATGCTATCCAATACAATATCAACATTGAAATTAAGTGAAATAAATCCGTGCTCTACAATTTATACTTGATCTCATTAAATACAGTTGATGATTTTCAATATTTATCTTCACACCAATTTTGGTCAAAAAATTGTGGAATAGTTGTTAAATAGCTACCTGTAATCCATTATTTTCACAACTGGAGGTTCTGCATTAGCGGATATTATCACCTGCACCACATAAAGGAGATATGTGTATAAAAAAACTAGTATCAATTATCATTTGTCATTTAAAAGTCTAACATCATTCCTAAATTCTATATAACACAATAAAGGGCAATCTTTGTGAACAAACTTCACTTGCCAGCTCTCCTCTGCCACGGGTGGTATTGCTAAGACAAGATTGCCAAAGATATGCAATGGAAGCTCAAGATGAAGACTTAAACTTTGGAAAAACAGAGTGTAATATAGGGCTTCTACAAAGTAATAGCTGGACCAAGACTAGTGTCAATCCAATGACCAAGTGGAATCAAGGACAAAGTAGGAAAGGCAGCAACTATGAACTTCTTTCAAATGAGATGAATGTAGCTGCAATTAACAACCCACAAACAGCCTTTTTGTCCACTAGTACAGAAAATAACTTGTGAAAACCCAAATTAAGAAGAGATTTTAGATATGCATGAGGGTGTATTTACCAATAGAGAATGTAAATGGCAGTCAATTCTCAAGTAGGAACATAGATATCTATTGACATTTCCAGCAATAAACACGGATTTTAAAGAGGAGATCAACCGCAACTAAAATATTCTAAAGAAATGAACAGGGTTACCCATAATTATCACTTCATGGCACATTTGATGCATACAAATTCAAGCATTAGTCTTTAGCAATTAAAACCCAAACACATATGCCACAAGGAGAGAAACCCTTAACTTTCAATGCATTAAAGATATTCAACGAAGATCCAAAATTCCCAAATCCAACCATCAAAGATAATGGAGAGAAAAAATCAATATATAGATTTGAGCTCAATCTCCCTTACAATGAAATATTATTTGGTGGAGCCTAGATCCACTTTATTCCCCAAGGGATAATCATAAAATATTCCTAGACCCATGCATTTATCCAAAGAAAATATTAGAATAAGACATCAAAAGGGATTCTCCAAGGAAAAATGCCCACATAAACAATAAAATAGTGAAGCCAAGTAAATGAGATCCCACGTCTCCTCCTCCTTTGGACCACCCTTCAAGGATAGTCTCAAAACATGCAAATCTTGGCCTATATGCAAAGTGTTCTCCACCATGAGCATTTGTTGACCTTGCTTTTCCTAGATAAACAAAACACTCAAACAATAAAAGGGGCATTCCTCAAAAAGTTGGTCAAAATGTGATGAGGGTTTTAAGGCAGCAAATTTGCAACCACCATAGCTCCCTCAATATCTGTCAAAATTTCTATTATGCCCACAATTTTAAAATTCCAAAACCATTCTAAATCTACTAGCATTGATCTAGCAACCAAGGTTGCACAAAATGGGCACATTTTTTAGAAGCGAAGCATCGAGAGTGTCATTTCCAAAAATCCTTGGAAGCGAATATCACAATAATATCATAAAAAATTGTGAAACTTTGTAACACGATCCAAAAAATCGCCTATCTGCAGCTAAGACTGTTTATAAACTTAAGTGAAAAATAAAATTAAATTAGAAATCATTGAGACGAAGTCAAGGGGGAGCTTCTAGAATAATAACAAAATAATAAAATAAAATGCTTCTAGAAGATTGGAGATCTATCTATCAGACCTTTAAAAGGAGGAGGAGATCATTTGGGGATGTTGAAAAGTGTAACTAGGTTCAGTCTTCATAATGACATGTAATTGTGACTTTTGTAAAATGATGTAATGAAGAAAATAAAATTATTATTGTAAGCCTTGCTAATAGAATAATTCTAATTTAGTTTAATGCTCATTCTTCTAATTGTTGCTATTTTCCTTTCTTTAGCAGTTTCTTAGATGAAACTGAATCTTACATAGAAACTTGATGTTTCTATCTTTGTAAATATCTTTGTATTATTATTGAGTATTGTTGCTCAATCAATTCATTGAATTCATTTGGAAATCCATATGCGTGTTTCGCACTGTTTTATGGTATCAGAGCCTTTTCTCTTGAGTTATTTATGTTATTCCTTTCTAAGGTCGAGTCCTCTGTAAGCCAGATAGCCTTCACTGAGTCTCAGCTTCGGCTTTACTCACTGTGATAAAAGCTTACAGTCGTCTATCTCGATACAGAAGTGGATCGTTCAAAATAACTCTTCAGCTGTTGCTCTCTGTTCCAGATTCATTCTTTGTTGATTCATTTTTTTTTTTTTTTAAATAAAAAAATTTGTGGTGGTTCCAGCAAATTTCTTTTTGTGGCATCATTTTTTTTATGTTGGACGAGGGTTTCCCAAGCTCAGTTACGCATAAACCCGCGTCCGAGAATTGGTGTCGTTGACGGAATTCTGGCGACAGCTTAATCCAAAACTAAAGTCTTCTCAGTCCGATTTCGTGGTTCTTTCAGCAGTCAGTGTTGTTGTCGTTAATTGGGTTCCAAGAGGGTTTTCGTCAGACACAAACAAGCATCGCAGAAGCAGCAAGACTTGTAGCAGTTGTAGAATCAGAATATCGTGAGGCAAGGTGCGCACGGTATTTTATTGCAGATACACAATGTTTTTCTTCTAAGCGGAAACCGTGTTATTTTTTTGGCGGAGCGAATACCATTTCGTGGGTCCCGTAGCATAATTTTTTTTACTCGACGGAAGGTCCAACCTAGCCACGCAGCAAATCGACAGCCATCGTCAGCAGCCGATTAAAGTTTGCGTTTGCGAATATGCGTGTGTCAGATATGGGTGTGTCGTATATGCGTGCGTAGCATTCGATGGAAACAACAGTTTGCAGCTGTTGTAACTAGAGATCGTCACCGGTGCGTGTGTCGCATTACCTACGTCTACTCCAGTTTGCGGTCAGTATATTCCTGTTATCCAAAACTCGTGCAGCGTCTACTCCAGCTTGTGATATTTCAAGTTTTTCATGAAATAAATCTCGTATATTAGTTTGCGGATCTGTCACTGGCGTTGTCGGACAGCGAGACATCAATTTTTTTATTCAGTAAACAGGAGTTCCAGTCTTCACATTTTCGTGCCACGGGATTCAAAGGCGTTTTCACACGACTGTTCCAATTTTTACATTTCGTGCCACGACTTTTCCAGTTTTTTCTGCAATCCGTGCCACAGTCACGTTATATTTTTTCTCCACAGTCAGCACGTTTTCATCTCAGGCAAACGATTACTCTGTATCAATGATCCATATTCTGTTTTGCGTGGTCCGAAATTGCTAATTTTTTTTAGCGTGCAACAATTGGTATTTCTTCCTCAAAGAGCAATTTCAAGTTATCTTATATACCAGCATCTATCATATTCTGTTCAGATCAATCAGATCTCACTATCTTGAGAAACAGATAGATGGCTTCACTAACCAATCTAATGCTGGAAGGTAGTCAACGCTTCAATGGCACAAACTACAACATCTGGAAACAGAGAATGTTAACCATTTTTGAATATAGGCGTCTTGACCAGCTCGTTCTCAAAAAGGAGCTCTGTCCTGGTACAGCTGGCACCGATCAAGACAAGTTTGATGATCGAAATCGAGAGGGAGTTATGCTTCTCAAGCTCTCTGTCGCTGATGATCAGTTACCACAGATTCCTTCTGGCAAGACAGCTGCTGAGATCTGGCAACAGTTGAAGGAACTTCACAAGACATCCGACAAAAGCAGAGCCTTCTTTCTCAAAAATCAGTTGTTCTCCATCATGATGGACAAACATATGTCTTTACAGGACAATCTCAACAAGATTAAAGACATTCGAGATCAGCTCGAAGCCATTGGTCGCACCATGGAGGAAGAAGATCTGGTAGTCATCACTCTGAAAAGTCTACCACAATCTTATGAGCACTTCATAGAAACTCTAAACATTACTGCCAGTAATGTTGATCTAAAATTCCCAGACTTATGCACCAAACTTATGCAGCAGGATCGATGGAAACAACAGTTTGGTAGTGGTGCAGCATCAGCTTCTTCAGAAAATGCCTTTGCTGCCAAATATCAGTCATCTCAGTCCTTTCAGCAGAAAGGTTCTTCTCAGTCTTTTGATCCTGCTAGGAAGAAAACTGTGCAGTGTAACTACTGTCACAAATTTGGTCACATGAAGAAAGATTTCCGACAGAGAATTGCTTCTGAACAGAAGAAACAGGGAGGACTTCATCAAACAGCAAATGTTGCAGAACATTCCGAGCAGACAGATTCTGCCTTTTATGCTTTTATGGCTAAAAGGTCTTCTGATCATATTCCATCATCTGCCTGGTACATTGACTCTGGTGCATCACGCCATTTCTCTCACAAGCGCGACTGGTTTATTGACTTCTCACCTTTCAGTGATTCCGTGGTATTTGGAGGAGGTGAAAAATACACAGTAGATGGCAGAGGTACAGTTCAAATTTAGTCTGGTGGACGCACACTTATCTTCCTAAATGTATACTATGTTCCTGGGATGGAAATTAATTTGCTGTCCATCAGTCAGATTATGAGGAACTCTCCTCAGCTTGATGTAGTATTCAGTATGCACAAATGCTCTATTATCGACAGGGAGACAAATCTTACAGTTGTTGTTGGCCTAGAAGATCATGGTCTATACAGACTTCTTGACACTGGTGATTTTCCAGAAGTGGCTCTCGCAGCTCGTGCTTCTCCCATCAGCACTCTATGGCATCAGCGATATGGGCACCTAAACATGCAATATCTCTCTCAGCTCTCTCGGGAAGGACTTGTGTCAGGATTACCTGATATTCAGACTCAGCAGTTGGGCATATGCGGCGCGTGTCAAGCTGGAAGACAACATCGATCTTCATTCATGAATGGAGAATCCTGACGCGCATCTAAGGTACTCTAGCTAATTCATGTTGATATTTGTGGTCCCATGAAAACATCTTCTATCATTGCGTGCAAATATTTTCTGCTTATTGTAGATGATTTCAGTAGAAAGATGTGGGTTTATTTTCTAAAAAATAAATCTGATGCATTTAGTATATTTCAGAAGTTTAAAACCTTAGTTGAAAAAGAGTCTAGCTGTGATATCATGACTCTTAGGACAGATAACAGGGGAGAATTTTGTTCTTCTACTTTTTCCACCTTTTGTGCTACTCATGGCATAAAATGCCAGTTCACTACCCCTACACCCCTCAGCAGAACAATGTTGTTGAACGCCGCAACCGCACGGTTGTTGAAATGGCTCGCTCCATGTTACAGCACAAGAATGTTCCCAACAAATTCTGGGCTGAAGCAGTCTTTAATGCGGTCTATCTTCTTAACAGATCACCTACTCAGGCTGTTAAAGGGAAAACTCCCGAAGAGGTGTGGTCTAGACGTAAGCCTAAGATCAGTCACCTCAATGTATTTGACTCAATTGCATATGTTTGGATTCCAGCTGCTAAACACTCTAAGTTGGACTCCAAAAGCCAGAAACTCATGATGATAGGGTACAGTGATCACCACAAGGCCTATAGACTAATTGATATTGCTACTGGTCGTCTTAGCTTCAGTCGGGATGTGGTATTTGATGAAGACAGAGGATTCTTTCAGTCTTCTTCTTCTGAGCGGTATTCTACAGATCAACCTCACAGTGTTCTTCTTCCAGTAGGTCCACCTGATGGGAGGGATGATGCAGTATCAATGTTTGATAATACACTGCCCGAGCTTCCTCCGGAAAATAACTCTTCTCGTGCTGCTCCTATTGATCTTGACCCCTCTTCTTCTACTCCTAATGTTAGTTCCTCTACTCTTCGACCAAAATGGTGGG
>APFE030845151.1:71192-102586 GCA_000404065.3 Pinus taeda
AGTCCAAGTATGCCAAGAATCTTGGGGACAGGTTCAGAATGCAGGATTGCAAACCAGCCACGACTCCTATGGAACCAGGGCTCAAACTTTCAGCTCAGTCATCTTCTCCTCTTGTGGATGAAACTTTATTCAGGCAATTAGTAGGCAGTCTTATCTATCTTACGGCCACCAAACCAGACATCAGTTTTTCAGTGACTTACATTTCCCGCTTCATGTTCGCTCCTAAAGCTGATCATTGGATAGCAGCAAAGCGTGTGCTAAGATATGTGCGTGGCACTTTTGATTATGGACTTCTATACACTCGCAGTTCCGATCCTATACTCAGTGGTTACACAGATTCTGACTGGGCCGGTTCGGTTGATGATCGTAAATCTATAGCTGGGTATGTGTTTAGTCTAGGATCTGGTGCTGTCACCTGGACTAGTAAGAAGCAACAAGCCGTGGCTCTCTCCTCAACAAAAGCAGAGTATCGAGGAGCAGTTAAGGCATCCTGTGAGGCAGTTTGGCTTCGACGTATGCTTGCAGATATGCATGCTTCCCAGACAGGTCCTACTTCCTTGTTTTGTGATAATCAGGGAGTGCTCAAACTTGCCAAAAATCCCGTCTTTCACGAACGAACAAAATATGTGGAAACTCATTGCCACTACATTTGCCAGCTTGTTGAAGACGGATCAGTTCAGTTGAGATATGTTCCCACAACAGAGCAGCCCGCAGACATCTTCACCAAGCCTCTTGGTCCTGCTAAGTTTGAACAATTCAGGGGGTCTATTGGTGTTGTAAATAGATTGAGCATTAAGGGAGGGTAATAGAATAATTCTAATTTAGTTTAATGCTCATTCTTCTAATTGTTGCTATTTTCCTTTCTTTAGCAGTTTCTTAGATGAAACTGAATCTTACATAGAAACTTGATGTTTCTATCTTTGTAAATATCTCTGTATTATTATTGAGTATTGTTGCTCAATCAATTCATTGAATTCATTTGGAAATCCATATGCGTGTTTCGCACTGTTTTACTTGCTTCATGGGTTTCATGAGCAAGTGATTTTATTTTAGATGACTCCCATTGAGAGCCTTAGGATTGGTCATTAAAAGTCAAAGAGTCTATGTCATGTATGAAGAACCCTTCTTGGGGATGTGTCAATTTATATAAGTCTAAAATAGCCCTCCAATGACAAGCACACAGTCCTCTTCCTATGTCGGATTCAAGATATATAAAGGAACTCATGTCAGCTCACATTTTGGAGACACACCGCTTCATAAACTCATGCCGCCTTATATATGACAGACAAACCATTATAAATAGGCACCTCAGCCTATTCCCCAAGGACAGAATTTCAGTCATATCTCTCTGAAGTTTTCGGTGGCAACAGAAGTTTGGATGTCTGAGATTTCCGGTGGCAACGCAGGTTCGGATTTCTTCTAAAGTTTCGGTGATGAAGTATAGAAGATAGTTTGGTGATATTTCTGTGTTTTCATATAGGTAAGACAGATAAAAATTGGATCTTTGGCACAGTAAGAGAGTTTGGATTCCTCTAAGATTTTTGGAGGACGATCACTGTCAACAGCGTAGATATTTTTCGGATGGAGAACAGTGATGGACTCAGACCTCTAGTACAGTCATCATGCAATTCGGATCACTAGCTTTGATGGTGAGTCACAATCAAGTAAATTTGGATATCATTGCAGTAAGAAATTCGGAAGCCTCTTTGTGGTTTCATAAGAACAATAGCTGTGAAGATTCTGTGGTTCGACCTCTATTACAGTCATCAAAGAAAAGGAACTCGGTGAAAGAACAGTGAAGCATACCTCTGTCTCGGTGCGGTAAGATCTCATTGTTAACATAAGAGTTCATTGTAACTACAATTTGCATTATCTCTGTTGTAAAGATCTCGGTGAAGATCTCAGTATCAAAGCGGTGGTGAAGATCTCGGTGTCAAGGCAGTGGTGAGTGTCAAGGCAGATCTTGGTATCCAGACAATGATGAAGATCTTGATGGAAGAGGAGTCAAGAAGAGGACTGTCAAGAGAACGTGTGTCTTGGTCTTGGAGTGGCTACTAGGTCAAGGGTCTTGGTCTTGGTATTCGTCGATTGGAATATTTATAAGAAGAATTTGTACCGGCTTTCCTCTCAAAGAGTGAGAGGTTTTGGCCCTCGTTGATAGCCTACGTGTTGTGTCTTTTGTTTATTTATGTTCATGCATTAGCTACTGTTTGATGAAGAAGAATAATAATAATCTAACATGAAGAAGATCCTAATCTGAACAAGTAAAAAGCATTCACAAACAATCACTAATAGAAGCGAAATCATCTAATGCCAATGCCCTAGATTTCTCAACAGGGGACATCTTGGATTTGTGTTTTTGTCTTTGTTGAGGGTTGGAGAACCGAGTTCTCTACTTCAATAGCCCTAGGACAAGAACCATTGGGTGATTTGGTGAGAGTGGATGAGAATCCATCTCATACCTTGGTGGGTTCATCAAGAATTCACAGGAGCACTTATCAGTGGTAGTTTAGTTTGGGAGGCTAGATCCAATATTGTAGTACCTAGATCCTGAGGCTAGATACAACTTGGAGGATCTTGTTGTCGCTCAAATTGTACACCCTTATGCGATAATGCCCAGTACAAGAGTTGTCACTCTGATCCCTGCCCTCTTTGTTTAAGTTATCTCCTATATACAAGCTAAGTGGGGTAGTCCCTAAGGATGAAATGTTGAGAAACTTATTGGGAACCAACAAGTCTAGGAGGTACAACTGAACGTCCTAGCAACTTGGGTTAAAATTAAGCAGCAAGTATGATTATTAAACACAATTAGATTAGATTCTTTAAGATGTGAGTTGAGACCGGTGCCTTTAAGATTATTTGCTTGCACAATAAAGATTATAATACCAAGTCATCGGATGAACAATTGCTGCAAGATGCAAGATCTATCCTATATGAAGTGCAGGACCTAAATCTAAGGTGAGATGCGGGATACTGGTAGATTTTAATTAGATGCCTAGTCTAGGTGAATCCTTCCTCTCAATTCTTTTGAAGCTAGTCTCGAACACAAGTTGTAGAGAGAAGTCCACAAGAAGGAGGCTAAGGCCTCATTAACGATACCTCTCGTGGAGTTCTAATCACCCAAGTGCCTTCGTTCCTACAAGGTATTGCCCACAAGAGAACTGCAAGGTCACCTGTGTTAACTGCGAATGAGGGTCTAGACTTCTCAAATTATGTGAAGAAGGTGGTCCTATCTATCTTACAACCAAGTTTATGCTTCGAGGTAAATTTTAGAGATGCACTTCTATCCTAGAATGAGAATGCAATTATGATGCTTTGATTTAATCAGATTTATGTGAAATACTTCAATATAAGAAAATTTAATCACTTGAAATCAAGATGCTTATAACGTCAGCACAATATTAACGAATGAATGAAGCACTTTAGAGAATACCTTATCTCAATGAAGCAAGATTAGCAATATCAAATATCCAAGATGCTTATTAGAGCTTCTCAATGTGTCGATTAAATCTCATACAAGTTCTCTTATGTTAATATTACTTTAGCAATTTGGCACAAGAACAACTTAGAGCACAATGATGAAAACAATATCTACTTATCACTTAGATCATGAACCAATTAGACACAAAAAAGATTTGCAATTTTCTCTTGCAGACAATAGCAACTAACAATAATAGAGATAAGGACCAGGAGAAATGAGATTGCTAACAGTGATATGCAATGTATGATAAAACCAACAAATGCAACAATGGATGTGTTGTCGCTCAAATTGTATAGGTGATGTGTAACAATGCTCAGGGCAAGGGCTATCACTCTGATCCCTGCACTCTTTGTTCTAGTTCTCTCCCTACAACAAGCTATAGGGGGTAGTCCCTATGAAATGTGAAGATGGGAGACTCGTTAGCAACCAACAAGTTCGGGAAATACAACTGAATGGCCTATGGTTGAATTAGCAAGTTAAATGATTTTGATTAGATTATCGTGGAAGGCCAGTGCATTAAATGGAGTAAATTACTTGCTTAAGATAAATTATTTACCAAGTCACCAGATGAACAGTTGTTGCTTAAAAGATGTTTCACTATCCTATATGAAATGAAAATCTTACAATATAAGTGGAATGCAAAATCTTGGTTTATTTTAAGTTATATGTCTATCTAAGTGTATCCTTCCCCTCAATTGTTTTGAAGCTAGTCTCTATAGTAGGTTGTGAGAGAGAAACCAAGGGGAAGCAAGCTAGGGTTCGATTAACGATCCCTCCCCTTGGGTTCTAACCACTCGATGCCTCTAGCATTGCAGAAACTGTGACTCCAATGACTGCAAGGTCACCGCATTAACCACTAAAGAGGTTCTAGACTAGGCTAGATGAGAAAGGTGGGCCTATCTCTCTATCAACCAAGCTTTTTCTTGGAAGTTAATTGTTTAATGCAAGAGGCTAGTACTAAAAATGCAAGATATGAGTGAATTTTCTTAAGGTGAGATAATTTAATTTTTTAAGTACTTAAAGACAAGATACAAAGGTTTTCAATTAAGAATAATGAAGTACTTAAACAATAAATAAATGACAACCTTCACTATAAGAGAAAGTGCTCAAACTCAACGGTGTCAAAAAATGTTGTCGATGATACCAAAAGACAATTGCTCAAGAGATAAACAAGACCAAATGGGCAAGACAATGCTCCTTAACACAGTTAGCAATATTTATAACAATGAATTACCAATATGCCAATTAGCTCCTTATGGACACAATTAGATCCCTTATCACAATTAAGATTAAATTCGATTAATGTGCTTTAAGAGTGACTTAGATTATTAACCCACAAGATCTATTTAACTCAACAATGAGCAATATATCCACTTCTCCAACAATGATAACAGAAATCATAATGTCACTTGGAGCAATTAGCCAATTTCATTAGACAATCATCAAATCAATTAGCACACTTGTATGTGTTAATGCAAGAGTGCAAATAGATTCCAATGACGCAGAAATGCAAACATGGATCAGCCAAAATACATATGATTGTAGCAATAATAAAATCACCCAATTTCTCAATTAAACACTTATCCAAGATCTAATGGATGAAGGAAACAAGACCTAAGTGGAGTTAGATGACTTTCAGTACTTTATCCAACCACTATTTTTTATATCAAACCTTATGCAGTAAATTGCAGACTTTAAATTGTTATTTCAGCCTTCAAAAATGATCAAATATGCTAAGAAAAATAATCCCGAGTGCAAGTGACAATATAATGATGAAATATGATTACCAATGAGTTATTAGGTCATCGTTATTCAATTTTATCACTGTTGTAGGTATTTTTATGTGGCTGTAGCAAACATATCAGATCTGCCATCAACCCAACAGTCCACAAGAAATCCACTTATATGCACTTAAATTGACTTAGAAGTTAGGATTAATTCTCAATGCCTTAGATTGATTATAAATAAATTTAGGCTTATTCAAAAATGTGTTTAGGCCTTAAATATATTGTTGTCATAAATGTAAAGACTGTAAACTGAAATTTCATGATTCGAAAACTGAAAATGCAAAATCTTAAAACAACGAAAACTTACCTGAACTGTTGACTGGTAAATTGTTGTCTGCTCTCGTTCTCTGAAGTTGAATCGATTACTGGGAAACCAATTCCTCCTAGCCAATTCAGTAAGCTTCACTTACTGCCCCCGTGCCCAGAACCTCAGGTCAATTTCAGCTGCTTCCGTTCCTGTTTTGGTCTCCCTCTATCCTCTCCGTTTTCTCCTTCTCTCCCCCCTCCGTTTTCCTTGGCCCTCTCAGTGGTTTTATACCGAGGGGTTCGGTGACTGCCTCCCAGCCTCCCCCCACCGCTAGTGCAACACTCGACACCTCCCACATGCATTTCCTTAGATATTTATCGATCAGAGGCTGCTGTCGACTGCGCAGAGGTTTCAGTTATGGGTTGAAAGATCTTTTCAAAAGGGTTACCCGAATGTTTCTTATATTGCTTTAATATAAGCTTCCATTTATTTTATGAACCTTAACTTTATACATATTCAAGTGTAAAACTTTATATTAATTTATAGCATTTAATTTATAGTATTTAACTTATATTATTTACTTATACTACTTTTTATTATTTAACTTATATTAATTTATAGCATTTAATTTATATTATTTTAACTTATATTATTTACTTATACTACTTTTTATTATTTTAACTTATATTAGTTTATACCATTTAATTTATATTATTATATCACTTAACTTAGATGGATATGTAAATGGGTTGTTACATACACTCTCCCTTCGGAAAACTTCGTCCCGAAGTTAGAGTTTAGGCTTTGGGTTTTTTATGGACAATTCCGACTCCTTCCAAGTTCCCAAGCTATTCTAAAATCAACCTATCCTTCCTAATCTCTTCCGCTCCCATCCTATCCATCCTCTACTGGAGTATGCCATAACGTCAGTTTTACTGACTCAACCATGCATAAACCCTAAGTTGACAGCGTCGGTTGTACCGACCTGATTCCCAGCAGGCATCTGGCAGTCATCATCACACGTCTAGGGGAGCGTGACTCGTACAGTCCTCCCATGACTCCAGGGTTGGAGGATAAACGGTGGGCAACACCTCCACCCCTCCCAGTAGAACTTAGGGTGAACACCCTATCATAGAATTACTTGGAGCTTTAATTGTTCTGAGGTTCTGTCATCACATGGTTTTCCAGTAATCGATTCAGCTTTACTTTACCTGCAATTATACACCCACTCATGCATTCGGAAAATGTGCATTAGCATATTCAAACAACCCATGTATTATTTAGTATAACATATTTTACCATTTTCTATGCATGTCCTTTGAATTCTATCTAAAAATGTAGTTGTTTCCCGAGTTCTATTGATCATTCATTTTTGACATGCAACAATAAAACAAGTTACAACATCTAAATTTCCATTTAGAAGTAAAACCCTTTAACTGGCTTAACATTCCTTTGGCAACTATAATTTAAGAAAATGAACCACATATATCGTTTTGGTATCCACGTACCAGCAGAAATTTAAACATAAATTATGCCATACAATCTTATGTTTAAACATAATCATTCAAATGGTCCTGGTTCTCTGATTGCAATGAAGTAAAGTATACACAAAACATAGTTTAAAATCCTTCAAAATTGACATAGCCTAGGGTATCTTTGACATATGTCCTCGGTATTTTCCCAAGTTGCGGATCCAGGACTATACTTGTCCCATTGGACCTTAACTTGTTCCACCAGGCGGTTCCTGAGCTGTCGAACCCTACGTTCCAGAATACGTAAAGGTTCGACCGATATTACTCCCTCATCCGATACCTGCAATTCCTTCCATTGAAGTTTATGAGATAGATCAGCTATATAATGTCTTAATACAAAAACATGAAATACATTATGAATTTTATGCAGGTGAGGTGGCAGGGCAAGACGATAGGCAACAGGTCCCACTCTTTCCAAGACTTTAAATGGCCCAATAAATCGGGGTGATAGCTTTGTCCCTTTCCCGAATTGAATAGTACTTTTATTTGGCTTGATGCGGATGAAAACCTGATCCCCTACTTCATACCTCCTATCAGTTATGTGAGCATCAGCATAACTCTTCTGTCTATCCTGAGCTTCCTTTAATCGTTGCCTAATTTGCCTTACCTGCGCTTCCATTTCATGGATTAATTCAGGTCCTATTATCACTCGATCTTCTAACCTGTCCCAACTTAACGGTGTTCTGCAAGGTCGGCCGTATAAAGCTTCAAATGGGGGCATCCCAATCGAGTTGTGGTAACTGTTGTTGTATGCGAATTCGACTAAGGGTAAATACTTTTCCCAGTGTGATTGCTGATCCATTACATACATTCGCAACATGTCTTCAAGTACTTGATTTACTCTTTCAGTTTGGCCATCAGTTTCAGGATGGTAAGTAGTGCTTAAATTTAGCTGAGTACCTAACACTGTTTGCATGCAAGTCCAGAATCTAGAAGTGAATCATGAATCTCTATCGGATATAATCTTTTTAGATACTCCAAGAAATCTGATAATTTCATTTATGAATACTCGAGCAACGTCAGCAACATCGTAAGTGTCTCTCACGGGAATGAAATGGGCGCTTTTTGTTAATTTATCCACCACTACCAAAATGGCATTGTGTCTTTGAGAAGTAAGAGGTAGTCCAAAGATAAAATCCATAGAAATGGTCTCCCATTTAGAAATAGGAATGTCGTGGGGTTGCAAGAGGCCTGTTGGGTGACAATGATCTGCCTTGCTGACACTCCAAACATTTTGCAACAAATTGAGTGATATCACGCTTCATGCCTGCCCAAAAGAAGAGTTTCTTGGTATCCGCATACATTTTCCCTACTCCAGGATGAGCACAGTACACTGCTCTATGGGCTTCCCCAAGGATGGTATCCCGAAGATCTTTATCATCAGGAATATACATCCTTCCATGGAATCGTAAGATCCCATCGTTTTCTAGTTCATATCCCTCAAATTTAGATTCTTTTACCATGTTACCTTCAAGACTTGCTTTTACTTTTAAATACCAGCTATCTTTTATAAGTTGATCCAGTACTCGTTGTCTTAAGTCTACTTTAATGGGTATGAGAGAAAATATCCGAGGTCTTCTGCTTAAAGCATCTGCCACTACATTTTCTTTTCCTTTAATGTATGATATCCCGAAGTCATATTCACTTAGAAATTCACTCCATTGTCATTGCCTTGCATTTAAGTCTCTTTGGGTGAACAAATATTGTAGACTTTGATGGTCGCTTTTAAGTGTAAAACTTCATCCCACTAGATAGTGTCTCCAAATCTTTAAAACTAGTACTACAACACCTAATTCTAAATCGTGAGTAGCATAGAGTTCTTCATGAGGTTTTAACTTCCTGGAAGCATATGCTATTACTCCTCTATCCTGCATCAACACTGCACCTAGTCCCTGTTTGGATGCATCAGTACATACTGTAAAATCCTTGTCCATGTCAGGGACTCTTAGAATCGGTGCACTGGTGAGTAGTCTTTTGAGTTCAGAGAATGCTTTGCTACATTCCTCGGTCCATTCATACTTAACACCTTTCCGCTGAAGGGTTGTAATTGGCTTTGCGATTTTGGAGAACCCTTCTACAAATCTTCGGTAATAACCGGCTAAACCCATAAAGCTTCGTATCTCATGACCATTTTTCGGTATTGGCCAATCCATGATCGCTTTTACTTTCTCAGGGTCTACCGAAATCCCTTCACCTGATATGATGTGCCCCAAATAATGAATCCTTTCCTGAAAGAATGAACACTTCGATAGTTTTTCGTACAACTGGCATTCTCTAAGACAGGACAATACTATCCGCAAATGATCTTCATGCTCCTTCCTATTCTTGGAATAGATGAGTATATCATCTAAAAAGAATTGCACAGATTGATCTAGATATTTACGAAAAACGCTATTCATAATATTCATGAATACTGCTGGTGCATTTGTTAATCCAAATGGTACCACGGTGAATTCATAATGTCCAAAACATCTCCGGAATGCAGTTTTGGAAATATCATTTTCAGAAATCCTTAACTGATGATAGCCTGATCGAAGGTCAATTTTTGAAAAGACAGCAGCTCCTTTCATTTGATCGAAAAGATCGTCGATTCGAGGCATAGGGTATTGATTCTTTATTGTAGCTCGATTCAAGTCTCGATAATCTACGCATAATCTTAAAGATCCATCCTTCTTCTTCACAAAAATTACAGGAGCGCCCCAAGGTTATGTGCTGGGCCGAATATGCCCTACATCCAGTAGTTCCTTCAATTGGATTTGCAGTTCTTGAAGTTCTGGAGCCGTCATTCTATAAGGTGTTTTAGAGATCGGTTGGGTACTTGGTTTTAATTCAATAGTGAGATCCAATTCTCTTACCGGGGGTAATCCAGGTAGTTCTTTTGGAAATACATCTGGGAATTCGGCTAACACCGGATATTGTCCTAGGGATGGTCCTTTTCCTTGGCTTACTTCTTGAATTACATAAGCTTGGCAACCTTTCCTTAAACAACGCTTCATCTGCATTGCTGAAATGTAGTGTAAAGAGACTTCCTTCTTGATTCCTTGAATTTGGATTGCTTCTCCTTCATCATTTATGCCTAGAATCCTTTTTCCATAACAGTCTACCCAAGCTTGGTGAGCTTCTAGCCAATCCATACCTATGATAAGATCATATGTTCCTAATGCTGTGACATAAACTTTCAGTTTAGTCAAACAAACCCCTAGGTCAATTTTGCATTGATCCACACTCAAGCCCATGGTTTGGAGTTCTCCTGAGGCCATTTCCACTTGGTGGAAATCATTTTGTCTACGAGCTGCCGACCCACATTTGTTTAATGCATATGATGAAATGAAACTATCTGTGGCACCAATATCAAATAAAATTTTGAGTTTTATACCATTGATAGTACCTGAAGATTCCACTACAGTGGATTGATGTGCTGCTTGGTCGTGGTCGACCACTGCATGAATTCTATGATTACCTCGGTTTGTCTGATATCGGTTCCTTTCCAGTCCTATGCAATATATTCAACGAAGCTTCGGGGCAATCCCGTTGAAAGTGCGGCCCCCACATCCCCAACAATTAAGTGGTGCTGATCCTCTTGAGTCAGGGCGTGAATTCCTAGAGAACGAGCTTCGTCCTCTCGTGTTGATTCCTCTCGAATTTCTTCCTCCACTAGTGGTCCTTCGAGATGCCCAGGGACTAGTGTTTGATGATCTCGCGGCTATAGTGTTTACTGCCATGGGAGCTCTCGTCCCTATATTTCTTGGGGTAAACCTGTTTCCGTAAGGTGGCCTTGAGCTACCCCCTCTAAACAAGTTCCGGGGAGTCTTTCCTAGAAATCCTGATTGGACAGGCCCTGTTGGCCCCATATCCTTTTTTATCCCTAGGTTTTCTTCTGCATAACAACCACATTCGGCTGCCTCGGCTACTGATGATGGCTTCCACATGCTTACCAAGACTCTGATGCGAGAATTTAACCCAAATATGAAGCGTTCTGCTTGACGTTCATCCGAGTCTAAGTAGTGAATGTATTTTACAAGCTCCATAAACCTTATCTCGTACTCTTCCATCGTTTTATTTCCCTGAATTAACGTATGAAAGGCTCTTGCTTGTTGTTGTTGAAAGTATGGAGGTAAATACTTTGCGCGAAACCTTTTCTCAAATAGTTCCCCAAGGGGCATTATCTGATGTAAGGTGTAGCTGCTTTTTCCAGATTTCCCCACCAAATCAAGGCACTTTCCTTTAGTTGAAACACGACAGTTATTGTTTTTGCCAACGACAAATATTCTCTTAACCTAAAGCATCTGTTCATTTCTTCCAACCATGCTTCAGCGCATTCACCTGCCCGACCTCCTGAGAATTCTGGGAATCTGATTTTCTGAAGCTCCCTAGAGATGTCTTATTTCGATCTTCTGGGCTCGAAATTATTTGGTTTCGCTGAACTGGTAGCCAAATGTTGAGATTCCTCATTGGTTTTAGCCTTATTGGAGACATTATGCTTTTAATGTCTCCAATAAGGCTTCCAAGGAGTTCATTATCACAGTCAACTTTGGCGCCGGGGCGATTGATGTTGATAATGGTCTGGGTGGTGATGATGGGGACGATGATGGTGACGGTGGCGGCATTAATGGTGGTGATGCTGCCCGATCACATCGTCGTCGCTCATACATCTTTACCATTGTAATGGTTCCTGAACACATAATAAAATTTTATCAAAATTTTGAGGTAGACAACCGAATTTAACGCATAAATTTCTTTTGCGACTTCACATTCATAAACGGGTATAGTTTTGCTATTTTTACCCACTAGGCGGATCTTACTGGTATCGAGGTCAAGGAGGGTGGTCTCGCGACCTCCTTGTCCTAATGCAGGGTATTCTACCCTAATATGAATAATGCAGAAGTGTATGGTTATTCGTTCCTAAGGTAAGATATCTAAAGTTTATTACTAAATAACATTCACAAAAATGCCGATGTTTAAACGCCTCGATATGGGAATTATCGGCAACATAACCGTCACACCTCAAGCTAGCTACTACTTTTAAAGAAGGGCATACATGTTTATATTTGGAATATATTACTTAGATATGGTTTAAACCTATAATATACATATAAATAAATAAATTGGCACTAAAGCTCGAACTCTCCAGCAACTAACTGTTGCTACTCTGGACAATCGAACTCTCCAAGTGATTCTGACCACATCGTTCCCTTCTTATATCTTCCTGTTGGGACTCCAACGGCCAAGATTAAATCTTAATCGATGGCTCAGATCATTTCCAAATCGATCCGTGTGAGTTTCTAGAGGATTCTCACCTTGACTTAATTAATTCTGATTAATTAGCCATATTACCCAAGTTTAGACTTATGAAATATTTAAAAATCAGCTAAATAATCTAATTAAGCTATCTGTAAGTGGAACTTCCAGAAACGATTTATGGGGTTTGGAGATCTCATGTATTCTAGCCTCTCCACCAAATTTCGTGGCTACAACACATCCAATGCTACAAAAACTTACAAGCTTATTGGGTATTTGTTATGCAATTGCAGAATTGCATGAGTGTTTTGCTAGTGGATTGCCTCTAAGTATGCCAGTCCTTTTTATCAACTGTCTTTATCAGAAGTGAGCCATTTCTAGAGATGTGGATAATCAAGTAACAGGATATAGGATTATGGAATGTCACAAGGTTGACATGGATATCCTTTCTCCCAAAAATGATATTTAAGTGTACTAGCTTCAATGGGAATGAATCCACTTTCGATTTGGTGAGGCTGAAATGCTCGTAACAGAATTAGAGCTTCAGTTTCAACCAGAATTAGCACTATCCTTAAGGGTTTAGACACTCATGAGGTTGTAGCTCAGGAAGATATGCCAGTACTTCTTACCTATGTTAAGAGGCATAGCCTGTAAGATGGCATCCTTGCTCGTCAATTTATATGCTTTGATGCATCTTTTTTGTGCAATCATGTAATATAATTTTTTTTTCAAACAAAAAGAGAGGTAGGTATTAATGCTATTCATAGAAGACCGTTTGTACATATTAACAGGGTAAGGTATATCCTATTCTAATAAAATGATTTTTCTATATATGTATGCTAACTGAAAGCTATAGTATTTCAGCAAAATGAATTGGGGTACCAAAACTATACTCTTGTATAGAAAAACAAAAAAAAAAGAAAAATGGAATTTGAGATAACTCAGTAACATCTTAGATATGATATGCATTGATATTTACATTTACAAGAAATAACATTACCTTGACCTAAAACTATGTTGAAACTTTATTCAAGCTGTGTATGTCCTATTTCTGTTAAGAGTCTTTGCTTGAATGGTGATGTACCACGGTTGTCATTTGAAAGCTACACTTGCAAAAGCTGACTTTACAGATGCACTGTGTCAACATTGTGGGAGTACGGAGATTATATTGCACATCTTTTGGAATTGCAAATCTGCTAGAAACTGTCGTGAACTTTTCTGGACCTCGTGAAACCATATCCTCTACAAGCATTTATTGTAGAAAGGTGTCTTGCTAGGAGATTTGGATGAAGTTGATCCTCACTTTTGAAGAGTGGCATTGTATTGAATTAGGTTGTTTATACTACATTTTGAGGGTGAGACGCAATGTTTTAATATCCTACGATTTTCTATCAAATCCTTTTGTGGGATGATGTATGCAGATGTGAAGGCCCTGATTTGGAGAGATGCTAGATTCTGTGATGCTCAAGCTTAATCTCTCAAGGACCTTCCTACCATCCTTCAGATAGACATTAGCAGATTTGTATGATGTTTTTTTTTTTGTTAGCATATGCAGCACTTTTGTTCATTTTTTTGACTTGAACAAAAATTAGTCACAGAACAACAAGGAGATTACTGAATTCCCATGACAATTACAAGATATCACAGATTTAGAGCCAACAAATGTTAGAATGTACCCGACATGGAAGAACACATGGACAAAATGGGAAGGTTCCTTTTCTATAAAAGTTCAATGCCTGGACCAATGATTGAAGCATTTCTATATTATAGAACCCTTGAAAATTTTGGGGTATATTACAAAGGAAGAAACTAAAAGGTTGTTTTCTGTGAGGCTATGACTATGGTCTTTCCAAACATTTTATTTGAAATGATGTTCTCAATGTAGGCCTCAGGGGATGTTTATAATTAAATAAATTGGCATTTGCCCTGTTGTTCACTAATTAAAGAACATCTAAATTACTTTGTTCAAACAATGGATTAAGACCACAGCATGACACTACTTCTTTAATACCCTGCATAGTGATATAACAAACAACCAACGCATTTATATAACCAGCTTTGTACGGTCATATGCAGGGCATCATGGCATTCCAGCCTGTTTGTCTGTTTGGCAACTCATTCAACCGTCCTTGTGAACAGTTATATTAATGTAACCTCAAAGTAACCTCGGTCATTGAGTTGGGCAATGTTGACATTGAGGAAAGTGTTGCTATCCATGTTATGATTTGTGCATAGTTGAATAAGAAAAGTAAGAGTTCTGAGATGAACGTTCTGTGCAAACCGTTTGGTTGGTTGACATCACAAACACAGTGGACTGCTCTTTATTGGGCACTTGTCCAGGCATTACAAGAAGCAAACCAAGTGTTAATAACTGGCGATAAACAGAGAAATCAATTCATATGGAAGGAGCAGCGTAATAATAATTCAGTCTTCAGATCATATTTGGAAATTGGCAGGAGGTGAATTGTTAATCTGATATTTAAATTATATATGGGAACTTAAACCGCACTCCGTTTGTTGGAATTTGTGGTGAGAAAAGAATTTAAAGAAGTTTCCAAAACCATTCTTCTTGGCACATTTAGATACAATAGAGGAAATTAAGGGACATTAAAGAACGATGGAACCCAAAAATTTAAAGAACGATTGAACCCAGAAATTTAAAGAATGATTGAACCCAGAAACCTACTAGTTGTCCCAAAGGGTGCAAATAAACTTCAAGCATGGAGAATTAGTCGTTGAAACCCCCAACCATCGCAGCATTCGCGCTCTGGTCCGAGAGCCATCATTCATCTTCCGGATTTTTTTTGAGCTTGTCTGAATAAGAATCTACGCGGATTTTGTCGTTGTTTCGATCATCAGCCTCTATATATATATATTTTTTTTTACTCTCGCAACAGAAGGAGGCCTATCAGCATCGGAGTTTCGCATGAACACACAATCTCCTACTTTCACGATCTTGTTAGTCCCTTTGATTGTGTAAGATTCCAAATCCTTCATCCCTGGTTTTGCTTTCGCCATGCCCCTCCGTTAACAACAGAGGTAGACTACACAGTTTCCTCGTGCGCACAGATTATGGCGTCCTTCCCTCCAAAACAATAACTAGACTTCGCTAACTACTGTTAAGATGAGCAATACTCGTCCCTACTCCGTTCAAATGCACCTTGACAACTGTAACAGAACCCCGACGACGGAACGTGATTCCTTGGGATAATACACTTGCCGACTAATTTTGGGCGTCGAAGCATTTTCGCTGCAACTGGTCTTAAATTTATTAAGAACCATGCAAACCCCGCACTGGTGGTCTGCAAAACCCTCAGTACCAGATATTGTTCTGTACCAATGATGATGTGGAAGCTTTAAAATGCCAAAGCGAAATGGATAAGGCAGCAACACAGCAGTCAGGTGCCTTGATATTGGCATTGACTCGTTTCTATAAATGTGAGGTCTAGATTTTCTTTAAACCCTAGCAATTTTTTAAACCCTAAATTGTAGCATGCTCGGCAACCCTCGAGAGCCACGATGGGGTTTTCTTTACTGTTACAATGAAGTGAAGCTTACACAGACCACAACGCAGGGCCTTTGAGGTCGAAAGGGTTTGAACAACCCTCTGATACCATATGTAATGAACAGATAACTAATGTAAAGCAAACAATATGCAGAATTTGTAAGGGATTTCGAGACCTACCTGAACTGCTGGAACTGCTGTCTGCTGAACTGTTGTGTCTTGCTGAACTGTTGTCTTCAACCTGTTGAAGTTGATCTGATTACTGGGAAACCAATTCCTCCCAGCCAATCCAACAAGCTTCTCACCGAAGCCCACTGCCCCCATGCCCAGAACCTCAGATCAATGTAAAGCTCCTGATTCCCTGGTTCTCCTGCCCTCTGCTCACCCTCTCAGCCCCATCTCAGTGGTTTTATATAGCCAGGGCTAAGCGGTGGCCGCCCTGTACATCTACGTCTCCACCAATTACTCCTGCGGTGACAGGTTTCTTCAGCCGTGAGTCATCCTCCCCTCCCGATGACTATAGGCAGCACTGATATTTATCCCTTTCGAATTTTATAACTTTAACATTTTAGAATTTTAGAATTGTATGACTTTAGCATTTTATAAATTTTAGAATTTTATAACTTTGTTTTATAATATATTTTTTTATAAATATCATTTATTTTTTATTATATTTATATATATATATTATTTATTATTATTATAATTTTATATATATATTATATATATATATATATATTATATATATATATTTAGAATAGGAGCATATAATATGTTTATATTGATAGGAGCATATTATTATATTTAATATTTATTATAAGGATGGTTCATTACACTCAATCAGTATCCTTATACCCTAGGATGGTATTGTGGGTATCATGGATTATGCATTACTAGGACTCATGGTTTAAGGGAGCACTTCCTTCAATAAAGCCTTGTAAGGGTGATCACCATATGTACTTTTCCCTGACATCATCCTTTCTGATCTTGGTGCACCCACCTATGCCACGTGTCTCATCTGTCTTATGTATTTTGCACTCCCCTTTGGCCTTGTCTATGCATCCTGATAGTCTCGAAGTTCCCATTGCATTACAACTCTCGAGGCATCATGCTACGTCATTTGAGGCAAAGAAGGTGTCCTGATAGTCTCAAAGTTCCCAATGCATTTGCAACTCTTGAGGCATCATGCTACGTCATTTGAGGCAAAGAAGGTGTCCATTTGATTCACTATGTCAATATGAACCACTTGTCTTCCGAAGTAGTCAAAATGACCTCACAAATCCCTAGTTACAACAATGGACCCACATTTTGGGAAAGAACGCTTTCCATGTGGCTTTGCAAGCAACAAGGTTTCAAGACAAATGATAAAGTGGACAAAGAAGACAAGACAAGCGTCATCTACAAGCAAAGTTAGCTCAATGCTCAAGAAAGTGACAAGAAGTCAAGCTCTTTCAAGCATTTGTACCACACATAGGCATGACGTCATCCTCTTTGGGGCTGTTGGATGCAATAAAGAGGGATGATAAGGACAAATAAAGGAACGTTGGAGCCCCAAGGACTAATTATCTAAGTGTCAACTCAAAATTACTCAATCAAGAGCTCAAAGGGCTCCAAGTTATCCTAGCTGCTACCATTCCAAGCAACAAATGGACGCCGAATTCTTCAGGAAAGCAAAAGAAGCATCTCCAAAAAAGACATTGAATGAAGAAATGAAGAAGCAAGGCCCCAACAACAAAATTAAGTGAAGTAATATTAATTCAACAGTGAAAGTTGTTCAATTTTATACAAGATGAACAATAGAAACCAAATTTTTTTATTTGATAATTGCTACCTAATGATCTTTAACAATTTATCTTTATCCCATTGATATCATTAAGCAATTATACACAAAAACGGTAATGTATTGAAAACAATAAGATCATAAAGAGACAGCCATGCACAATAAAGACAACAATTTTTTCCTTGGAAAACCGAAACTTGGGACAAAACCCAACAACACTTCTTCTAGGAGATTCTATTTTCTTCAACAAGGTTTCCAAATCCAAATTGGGCTAGAAATTTGTGCCAGATTCAAGTCTAACACCAGTCAAACCTAGTTAGATTACCAACCAATAAACACGAGTCAAACCAACCAAATAGTCAATTCTAGTCAACTTTCAACTTGGTCAACATATCTCCTATAGTGAACTTCGAACTTGCGGTTGACTCGAGTCATATGGTCAACTTGGGCTTGCGGTCAAACTTGCAATGAAACAAACCACTTTTGTGGTCAACCTCGACTTGCTTTTGTGGTCAATGTCAACCTCTTTTGCGGTCAAGTTGGGCCAAATAATTTGGTCAAACAATAGGTAGAACTCGGCCAAAATAATAGCTTCGATGACTTGGTCAAAGCTTGGTCAATTCACCCTCCTTTCTGCTCCTTTTGTCTACTACCTGAGAAGATATGTTGTGTTGTCATGTGGTCAAAATTAAGCACTCTCACTGTGTATATATATACTAGTCAAATGGGGTGAGTTTGACAGAGAGTCACACCCTTCCATGGTGGGGTCGGCTGGACATTTTGGAGCCTACATGAAGCTCAAAAATTTGAAATTGAATTTTTATTTTCATAATTTTCCTAAGCCGACTTAGGAGGCCTCTTGGCATGCAAGAATACCTGATGCTACACAAAAATCAACAAAAAGAAAAGCATTTTTCTTGAGTAAGGTTCCCATTGGGAAAATTGAGGACCAAGGAAGGAGGTTGAACCCTCATTGAGCAAGATTAATCCTCTCTCAAGCAAAACTAAGGAAACCTACGGATGAGAGAGAGCCTCCAAAGGCTATTTCAAGTGTTTTTAAGCCAAATCAAGAGAAATCCAAGGGAATGTTGCATCCTCAAAGAAAATGTATTTCTTCTATGTTTAACGTAAGTTTATCTATTGAGGGTTTTATGACCAATTTTTGAGCTCGGAAAGTTATTCATATGCCTCATAGAAGTGCCTTGACTTATTGTATAGGCATGGGCCTTCATTAAAGGCATATCTTGAAGGATAACAAGCTTTATATGAGCCTTTATTGGAGCTATCTTTTGAGGATTCGTCCAAGTTTCTCCTAGTCGTTGGAGGGTCAAAAGAAGGTCAAATCAGGTGGTTGGTGTTAATTTTTCTTTAGGGATATATTGTTCTTTGCTTTAATAATTGCTTACATCATTTACACATTGAATTCACCCCACAACATAATAACATCATTACATCATATGCAATTATGTAGAAAGAACAATATTGTCAACAATGCAACGGAACATAAATGAAAAATAGAACAAAACCATGCACAAATAGAGACATCAGGATTGGTCAGAGACCAGGGAAAAACCCCCGAAGGGGTAAAACCCTTTCAAATTCTTCTTCTTAATAGATTGTCAAAAAATATTTAGTAAAGAGAGAGTACAATGATACAATTCTTCATTCACAAGGTTATCCAACAAAACCAATCAAACTATATCCAAGAGATGAGCCCAACAACAATACTAATCAAAATCATGTTTCAGAACCCTACATTCAACTATCAAACTTAGCGATCAACTGATAGAAAAACCCTAGATCCTAGCTGCATGGAGCTAACCATCATGTGTGCGGTTGAAGCGTTCCAATTGCAGGGCGAAGCCTGACTTGCAAGCGGATACAGCTGAAATTTTCCTATTGCAACCCTGCAGCCCCAGACCAAAAACCCTAATTCACACATGCAAGATCATACCTTGTAATTTCGGACCTATACGAACCAATTTCCCGCGAACCAACTTCAAATGTGTGCGAGCCAATGCAAAGAAGAGAGGAGAGGAATGATTGATTAATGATCTCCAAACGAGGTTCAATTGACTTGCATGTATAGGCTTTCAAGGGTGTCCAATATCTTTTTTTCAGGTCAACCCATCATTTTGTGCACATGTGGATTTCCATATTAAAAATATATTTTTCCTTAACCAAATTAAATTCTTCAAGGCATAAAAGGGGTCTTTCTTGATGAGGAACACTGTCCAAAGAAGGGGAATTTTTCCCTGCACTGCCAAATTAGCACTCCCTCTCAACTAGGTAGAAATTACTGACTGCAACATATGTCCTGTTACCCACCACCTATGGGTGTCAAACATAGGAGAATTGTTTTCTCCTAGATGGTCCTCAGTTGGCAGCCAGCAGCCCCTTGCAACCACCAAATAGCTTCATGTTCCACCATCTCCACCACCTAAGCCAACCATTATGGACCCTCACCCATCTGTTATGATGGTATGTTTGAAGGTGGGCCTTCCAACCCTAAAGGTATGGCTTTTCATTATGTAGTTGGGTATTTTTGCTTATTTATCATGGACACTTATGGGCATGGATTAGCAAGGGAATTTAGTGGAATGAATGGTCTTGGTTTGTAAACATGTTCCCTTGTCCAATTTGGAAGTTAACCTTGTATCTTAGTCCCATTGGATCTCGTTTATTGGCTACTAGCTTTAGGAGTGCCACTACATTGGAAATATCGATTTTGGTTGCATGGTCCCGCTTCCCAACACCCCATACATCACTCCCCTCCACTCAATATGACCCCTTTTCACATGTTTCCCATTCGGGTCCACATTTATCCATTGGGTCCACAAGGAGTTAGCATCCCCCTCCCCTTGTCCACACTTTGGGTTGGGTCTGCAACAATATCCCGGAGGTTGACGAAGCTAAAAGGAAAGTAAAAAGCATAATTTGGCCACTCTCAACAAGAAATGTACCATAAAATGCAAAAGATTGTTGGGACATACAAATTTAGCACATGGGCAAAATCCATCATGAGCTCTAGCCCTATCATCATGGCCATCACATTTGGTTACTAGGGCCCCTCATTATGCCCCCTGCATCATTAAGGAACCCATGATTGTCCCAACCCCTAGTGGGCGATGAAATGCACAACCTTAAATGGGTATCCACTGCTATATCATTCACATCATGTTATCATCCTCTAGAGCCCCAAGCACCTTTAAAAGAAAAATCAATAGAAGGAAATGGGCATATGAAGAAGGGTGGAAAAACAAAGGTCGAGGTAACTCATGTAAAATGATTGCTCCCTCCTACATTCATACACCCAAGTGTGGGCTTCCCTTATCTTAGCCACCCTTGTATTATGGCATGTGGCTTGGATCCTTCCCTTGAGTCTTCACTCTATTCCATCATCATATCACATGACACCTGCCACTTGATGGATGTACCATGGACCTGTCACTCTCTTAGACATTGAAACCACCTAATAGGGTCCTTAATTAACCCCCTTCTTGAACTTGGAGACACTTGTATATTCTAAAGCCCATTATGGAAGGGCATGCCACTATTCAGTGTCCACTTGGTTCCATGATTTGTAAGTTCATTTACTCAATTGCACTGATGATTTGTTCTAATGTAAGGTGACGAGACGCATTAGATCTTATACAAGATTGTAGGTGGGTCTTCCTCTTCAGGTTTGGTCTCCCCATACGGGGTCCAAGCCATCTAGAGGGTCATATTGGCATTTGTAGGGTGTGCATTAGGAGCCATGGGCCTCCACTATAGCAAAGAGCAGATAGTCATGCCATGGGGTCCTTTAGTGCCATCCATTGCTTGCTCGTCTTCCACCTTGCCCAGCCTACTCTACACTTGCATCACACACTTGGGCAGTTGATCCAGAGCGCAAATGGGGTTGTGTCTCACCATGGGAGACAAAGGGAGGGCTTGCATCGTTGTTCCAACCCACTTAGAAACCCACTATTCATTATTTCACAAAGGCGCTTAGAAACCCTCTTCTCTTAGGAATCTTAGGTCTAGGGCATTTCTTATCAAGAAATATCTCTAATCCCTAGGTCTCGACCTCCTTTGAGCCTTTCTTTGAGAGCCCCACACCTTGCTTCTAAAGCAGAAAACCCATAATTTGAGACTCTCCTGTGAATGGGTTTTTGAAATGACTATCTATGCAATCATTGACTTATGATTCATAGTGATTTCCCTCATATTGGGACTTCTACCATCAATGAAAGTCTGTATAGAGCAGGGTACATCGACTGAGGTGACAATGGGTCCTTGTCCCATTGTTTCTACTTGGTCTAGTAGTTGCCCCTTGTAGCCCCTCCTAGGACCCCTGCTAGATTGAGCGATAACATGTCCCATCACAAGTATCTTGCCATCAACAAATGTTGTCACTGCTCATCTCTACTCATCTTTCCGCATCTCTTATCTATGCTCATTTGTGCTTATCTTTGCTCATTCGTTAAACACTCTCAAATCTAAAAGAAGAATAATTTGACATCATAGTGGAGCTTAAGCTATCACCCGCTATCCATATGGGAGTCACTGCTACCACTCGAAATCATCTACCAGCAGGGAGCTAATGCTACTAACCTGGAATCATCTACTGGCGGGGTGCCCAAAGGTACTATTGGGGAAACTCTACCAACGAGAAGCCCAATGCTACTACCCAATAAACCACAACTAAGTTGCACGAAACGGGGAAACGGGGAAGCGAAACGAAACGCGGAAGCGAAACGAAACGCGACCTCCCCAAATTTTGGAAACGGGGAATACGCGAATATATATTATATATATATATATATATTATATATATATATATATATATTTAAAACCTTTAAAAATTATTCATATATATGTTATGTGCATCATAAATAGCAAAATAGGTGATAGAGAAGATGTGAGAGGACACTGCTATTAATTAGCTTTCAGAATTGGTTCTAGAAGTCATTAGAAACCCTAAACTAATTAAAAATTAATTTACCAAAAAAAAAATTTTATAAAACAAGTGTCAATTTGATGCAAACGTGCGCCCCTCGTAACGTGCGTGGAAAGCGTTCCCCGTACGTACGGGCTCGTTTCCATTTCGGGAAACGCACCCGTACGTACGGAAACGCGTTTCCACGCCGTACGGTACGGGGAAACGCGTTCCCGTTTCGTTTCCCCAGGGAAACGACCCCTAGGCCCACGTTTCCTGCAACTTAGAACCACAAATAATAGGATGCATGCCACTTACCTTATGAGGTATGGATCGCACCTATCCCATTGCTTGGTGATGATAGGAGGGACACCACTTAACATAAATGGTAATGATCACACCTATCCTATTATCTGTTGATCTTCCCATCTTGACCCTCAAAAATCAGGTAGAACACCTACATCTCTAGCTTGAGCAAGATGCCACTTACCATAAATGGTAAGAATTGCGCCTAACCCAAGAAGTCAACAACAATTGGCCAGATGCGTGGGACAAACAGATGCCAACATGGGTATACTCGGCCAAGGGAGATACACACTTAATGTGAGGTAGGGATCAAACACGTCCTGAGATGACAATAAGGGAGATACACACTTACCATGAGGTAAGGATCAGACACAACTATTGTCCACGAGTTCCCTGAACCCCAGGAGCTCTTCAACTCAATTCCTCACCATGGGAACTTAGACAGGGGGAAAGAGCTAGCTCAATGTTCTCAATCAACCCGAGCACTTACTTAGGAGGGTCATATCCATCAATCCATGCTACTCTCTATACATCAAAAACATATCAACGTGCTCGTACCCGGTACCGGCTTAAACAACTCACTAAAGAGTTCAATCACACTGCCTCATGCATTACGAAGAGCAACAATCCTTTGTTTTCCCGTGGGACATCAAATCAAATATTATATTAGAGAAAATACATGTCATAAAAGGATATCTTATCCATCCTTTCTCCATCTCACGGAGGGAACAACCACAAGCCTAAGTTTGTCTCATACAACAACACTATATCTTTGTCCCAGCTATATACGACATTCGCTGCCAATTGGGTTCCACCCTTGTTGTCACAATATGTCATTGTTGTATTCAGGAGCTACTCACATAGCTCTCCAAAAAACTTTCTCAACGATACTGCCTCACAACTAGCCATGCTCACAGTAATATACATTGCCTTAGTCACGCTTAAAGAAATGGACTTTTGTTTCCTGCTCATCTAAGATATCATCACAAATCCCAAGCTAAAGCGACACCTAGATGTGCTCTTCCTTTCAATAATGTTTCCATCCCAATTATCATTGGAATATCCATGTAGTCTCACATCTCTAGAAGTAGTGCATCATACCAAGATACTTCATCTCGAACTGAGAGGCCAAATCCTTCTTATGCTTGATCATTAAAGGCTCACTACCTATCAGGAATAGATCGTCAACACATAAAACCAAAATCGAAGGCATATCTTGGACCACCTTGAAGTAGAGAGTGTAGTCGGCACTGGTTCTTGTGAATCTAAGCTTCACCAGGTAACTGTCAATGTGAGTATACCAAGCTCGGGGAGCTTGCTTCAAACCATGCAATGCTTTCTTCAATGTTATTTACTTCAAATCCCTGAAGTTGCTTAATATAACTTCTTCCTTGCCTTATCCTTGTCAATGCTTCCATTTCCTTCACGCTTCATCTTATGTAGCCATTCTGAAGATATGCAAGTCTTTCCCTTAGGTCTTGACACAATGTCCCATACATCATTCTTCATAATCGATTCATATTATTCAGTCATATCATCCATTAATCTATCATTAAGCCCCTATGGTCTCTTCATTTAACAACATTTGATGATCATCTATTCATATTCAAAAGCCTTGATTTATTATGGAATCATCTATCGTAAATGATAGTAGGTGTTGGGATCTCATCAGGAGTCTCACTCTGAATGGAAATCCTCTTCAATCAACTTATCTAAAATATTCTCATGCATCTGTTTATAATACTGTCACGCATCAACAAAATTGTTATATCACAGAGACAAACTATATCAAGTTCATAAACATGTGTACATCATAGTTATAAGTTATAACAAATCGTCATCAACTGCTTCATTGAAATATATGAACATGTCATCAAATATTCATCAACAGTTAGGGTCATACACTTGGGGCATCTAACAAATGTATCTTCATACTTCAAGAATCATCATCACATTACTCAACCATTTTTTTTCTCTTCAAAATCCTAACATCATTAAGTCGAGGCATTCATTTTTGTCAAATTGTCAAATTTACTAAGCTTATCAAAAGCTAACCAACATCATGAAGATCTTAAGTATCAATATTATTGTCACACTTTTATCATCAAGGTTACCATGCTTATCACAAGCATTAATAATAGTATCAAGTTACCATATATCAAAATCAATGTTTCTAGCTTGCTTTATAAAAATAGGAAATCCACCATGTCTAGTAAAATGTGAGATACTTGCCAAATATCAAGTGCAAAAATATATCACATTTACCAAAAATCAAACTTACTTTCATGTGCATGCATGAGGCATTTATGAAGGTGATCTTCTCATCATAGCTTAGGGCTTAACTTGCCATCCAATATTGCAGCTAATAATGTACTATACATACCTTGTAATATTTAGATACCTTAGCAAATTGTAGCACTTATTTGTTATTGGCAGCTCTTCCTGTTCTAACCCCAGCTCTTCTCTTCCTGCATTAGCTCTCTTTTCTAGCACCTTAGATGATCCTCAAGAAGGATCGACTTACCGCATCTCATCTGGAGGTTAGAAGTACTAAAATATTCATGTAGGAAGCATAAGCAATAATCAAAACAATAAATTCAAACAAGAACAGTGTCACCAAAAAATAACATAAATCTAAAAGGTACTTATCTTTGATGAGAGTTGATCAACTCTTTCTTGAACTAGTCTTCAAGAGTTATTATTGTCCATTATCCATACAACAATGTTGCCTTCAACATTCCCAATCGTTTTCATCAGCAACCATGCCTAATTGAGACTAGTCCATTATTGAATCTGTCACATGTGCTACAACAACTTCTAAGTTCTTATTGATCATGCTAGGGTTTCAACACTGAATAACTCAAGCCATTATCATACTCCAAGGTTTCTTCCAAAACCCTAACCCATGATATTCATCAAACCTAACAACCAAATTTCCTAGGGTTTCCTTCAAACCCTAGCATTCTTTTAGGTCTCCACCATCCAAGCTTCCATCAACGTTGTTTTCACAGGGGTGATCTTTAATAACTTTTCTTTAGTCTAGCTTTGGTTCCACATTAATTTTTCTTTAGGGCTATACTTCTCCTTCCTTTGATATTTGCATTACAACATTAACATATTGAATTCACCCAACTGATAACATCACTATGTCATATGTGATTATGTAGAAAGAACAATATGATCAACAATGTAGTGGAACATAAAGGAACAATAGAAGAAAAGCATGCACACAGAGACACCAAGATTGGTTGGAGACCATGGAAAAACCCACAAGGGGAAAAACCATTTCAAATTATTCTTATTAGATTTTCATAAAATATCCAGCGAAGAGAGAGTACAATGATCCAATTCTTCATTCACAAGACTATCCAGCAAAACCCACTGTCAAAACTCTTTGGTCAACTATCAAAAACAACTTACACCCCAGCATCATGGAGCTAACCATCATGCGTGTCGATGAAGCGTTCCAATGGTGGGGATAAGTCTAACTTGCATGCGACTACAACTGAAATTTTTTTGTCGCTACCTTATGGGCCCAGGCCAAAAACCCTAATTCACACGTGCGAGGCCCAGACCCTGCAATTTCGAACCTATACCAACCAATTGCCCATGAACCAACTTTAGACCTATGAGAGCCAATCCAAAGAAGAGAGAAGAGGAATGATTGATTGATGATCTCCAAATGAGGTTTGTTACCACTCAACTAGCAAGGGTCCCAGGAGGGGATCCTAAAGGTCAACTACTATGTCAAGGGAAACAATGGAGCGATAACCAAATGTCACCTCAGCTAAGGCTCCTTGCGCTCTACGAACTTTCACCGATGGGAGGTGACCTGGTACCACTGTTTTTAAACTCAACTAGCTCAGAACTGACTCGGCCGAGTTGGTCTGAGCCGGTAAAAAAAAATTCAACTCGGCCTTTAGACCAGTTTGGCCGACCAAGTTAATACAGAGCACAATTGGTCTGTCTTTGAGAGGATTCACACAAAGAAGAAAAACCGTTTGGATCAAAAATGTTTAAATGATCTAGTCTATGTCCAATACAACCTCCGGCTCAGACGCAACCAATTGCTGAACAAAAGACCTAATTTTGATCCCATTGTGTTGGAAGTCATTGATCCAACATTAGATTGGGTAGTGGAGAGTCATCCAGCAGAGTTTGATTCTGATGAGGATCTTGATTTTGATTTACATAGGGAGGCATCACTCGAACATGATGTTCAGTTGAATGGAGATCTCGATCCACTTGGACTACTAGCCTCAGCCTCACAGCCAGCAAGGGCTCCAGTCGCAGGCGCTTCCTCTGCTCAACCACGACAAAAGCGCAGCTGCATATCTTCTCTATCTCAGCTTGCATCTGTTGCACAGCCTGCTAGTGCTACCACTTCTACAGTTGCAGTTGGAGATGATGAGGAGGAGGAGCCATGGGGCCCCCTGTCTTACTCTGATGATGATCCACAGATTGATCCACATGATTTTGGCTCCTTTGGCAGTAACTATTAGCCAGTGGCCCAGTAGTACTAGTCACAGTTTACTTTTATTGTAGATGCCATTTCTATCCTCTTTGGTTATGTGTTTTTGTTTTGAATCTTTGATCATGTATGTATTGGAGAGTATATTGGGTGCGATTTTGATATAATGGATATATTCATGAGCCTACTTTGATCATATGTTGTCTTCCATCTATATTCTAATGTTGTGTGTTTGGAAACATGAATGAAAGACTTTAAAATTATGTTTTTTTATAAAAAAATAAAATAAATATTTAATGTATTTTTTACAATGATCGAGTCAATACCGAGTCAGAGTCGAGGTCGGAGTCGACCCTCGACCGAGTCGGTGTTCGAGTCAAATTTTTAAAACATTGCCTAGTATAAAGAGGAATCACTAGATGAATAGGTCAATAAGAGGATCATGAGTGATTCCTAAGGCCTACTCACAAGAGAGACTCAATTGTATGATTTTCTTGCTTAGGAAGCAAGGTGATAGGCTGTCTAGGAAGGCCTAGAAGGATTCTCAAGATTGAGGTTTGGGAATATGTCTTGGAAAGATGATTCCTAGGCCTAGAAATCCTCATGGAGAATTGGTCTTTGTATGATCTCTGTGGAATTGGAGTTGTTAGGTTGCAGGACCACACGAGACCAAGTGGACCCAGAATTAGGTCAAGAAAGTGGAACTGATCACTTAAGGAGGGGCTTGACCTAATTGAGGAAGAGAATAGGATCAATGGACAAATCATCTTAGGATAGAATACAATGATCCAAATGAGGTTACTAACCAAGGGAAACCTAGGGCAAGCAACAATCCTTGGAATATGGCTTGCAATATCTCGAGATCTCACTGTCGAAATTTTGTGAAATTTGGAGGGCCTCTAGAGAAAACCTGAACATAGAAAAGGGAAAGATATCAAAGTCCTTTGATGGATAGGACATGAGATAAATGATGCCCTAGATGACCTATGGAGGTTAGAACTAGAAAGAGAAAGAGAGGTAAGGCAAATAACTTTGAAAGTGACCACCTATGGAGGATGAGTGCCTTGTCCTTTGGTAGAGACATAGTCATGGAGATTTAATGTTCAGAAAGAATATACCTAATCAAGGTGGTCTTTAACCAACTTCACATGGCATTAGGGCATGACAGCAGCTACTTCGAGAACTTTATACTTCGATTTCCAATAACTGATTACTTATAGAGATGTATTTAACAAAAAATATCTCTAGGAACATTCACCCATTCATACATGGCCCATGACATGATGCAACAATATAAGAGATCAAAATTTCAACCAATTCGTATAGAAAAACAGTAAATTTGAGACTTGTATAGCGCAAAAACCAAGCAACATTCATTTGACGAAGTAAATAACAAGAATAAGCATGAAAAGAGAACTTACATGTACAAAAGAGTATATCCAATCATCAAATCATGCCAATAATTAAGCTCCAAGACGAGAAATAGATCCAAACATCAAAATTCGTCAATATCATCCAAACTCGTCGTCCAAAAGGGATAGCGAAAATTTCACAAGAGCTAATAACCCAATCCAAGTGATGATGATCAAAATGAAACATCGCACTTCTATTTATACAATCACTAAGGAGCTCGATTTGCCTATTTTGGCCTAATTGAGCCCCAAATAATAAAATAATGTGCAATAATAACATCCCTTGGTGGCAAGCTCACCGTTATAGCGCAATAATACAATAATTAGTGTTGATAATATCGTCGAAATATCGGTGATATTCGTAAATATCGCGATATTTTCGGCGAGCCGAAATATCGCCGAGAAAATATTGCGATATTTTCGGGTCCCGAAAATATTGCGATATTTTCGGGTCCCGAAAATATCGCGATATTTCCGAAATTTCACCGATATTTCGGCAAAATATCGCACAACGACCTAATTTATCGCCAGGAGACAGTAGAAAATCGTCACACAGGTTATAAAATTCGGATTTTGGTTTTTTATGAATCATTTTCATTTCTGATTGCTGGAGAAGGAAGGAGAGAGCTATGTGCTTGCTACCAAGGAGGGTTTGAGTGTTCCATACTTATTATCGCCACCAACAACGAATATTTCATTGATCTAAGCTTTAAGAACAGAGAGACAATTTCATTTTTTCCATTAACAGGTATGTTCAAATAAACCCCTATTTTAATGAATTTTTGGTTAGTTTTAAGATTGTTCTTGCTTTCCTATTTGCCTACAATCATTTTGCTTGATTTTCTTTTTCCATTTGAAAAGATTTTCATGCCCATGAGCAAATGAAAGGGTTTTAAGTTTTTAAGTTTTCAAGTTTTCTCCATATTTGGAGAGCAAACTCCATTTTTTTTTAGTTCATAGCTGCAGAGGCTATTTATTAATTTTATTATATATTAGGGGTTCATCTCTATAAAATTTCTTCACCTTAGAAATTAGTTTCTGTTGACACCTAATCCTTGTGATTGGGTAAATATATGTAAATAAATAAATGGGAAATGTGAACAAGCATCGGGGGATGAACAGAACAGTCTCTCCTTCATGTATATAACAGACCTACCTGATTGAATGAATATACGAATCAGTTTTTGCTTTGTGGAGTTACTACCTGGCCTGACATGGTATCAGAGCTAGCTCCTTTTTTAGCTCTTGTGCCTTGTAACTCCCTTGTCTGCTCCTCTACTCTCCATATAATTCAATGACTAAGTGTTGTAAGCCTGTTTGATATTGCCTGCGTTCTGCCATATCCTATTTATAAGACCTGCGCCCTATTCATTTGAATACGTTTAGAATCCATATGTTTCATAATTTTTGAACGCTGTCTATCAGTCACATAAATTTTCCATAATTTTTGAATGTCTGCCATTACCTGCACTCTGGTCCATACGTTTGCTGTAATTATCACTATTGGTTTGCTGTAATTATGAATGGTCCATGAAAAGCGTATGCGTTGGCTCCGTGGATTGTTGGAGAAAAAAATCGCTGTCACGTTGAACGCTGGAGGAAAAGAACGTTGTCACATTGAGCGTGGTCCTGTTTGGAGTCTGGTGAAAGCACTGCTCCGTTTTTTCAATGAAAACGCCATTCAATTGAACACTGCTCCTGATTTGAATGCTGCTCCATATAGTTGAATGATGGATGACGACAAACCGCGCCCTGTCTCCCCCATCGTATGAAGAGATCAAACCAGTCTTTCTTCCAAATCTGGTATTGCGTCTTCGATGGTAATTCAGGTGCTGGTTCCCTGCTAGAGGTTCTTCACAATACTGCATAGAATGAGGACTCTGGATTATATTCTGATTTACGAAAAGAACGAGCTCAGACTGCGGCCTCTACAGAGCATGTTTGATTGAATTACAATCCGAGCAGACGTATGATTTTTTCGATTTTATTAAATTTGTATGTGTTTCACTGGGGTTGTGCCTTGATATTCCACTCATGCAACACGCAAGTGAAGTATAAATCCAAGGGATATAATTCTCAGAGGTAGTTTGAATATCTTGCTATGTCATATTTAGATAATAATAATAATAATAATAATAATTTTATTAATGTCCAACGAATGACCACAAAGTAGGTCAAAGGGACTGTCGCTTACAAAAGGGGGTCGTGCCCAGTAGGAGAACCAAATGGTCTCCTCATAAACACAAATACTGAAAGAAAGATAGAAAATAAAAATGAGGCGGGTTGGAAAGAGCGTATGGAGCTCCGATCCCGGCCTCGCCGACTGATCTCTAGACTGCGTCGCAGGATCACTGGTGAATAAGACCCTGGGGACGCGAATGTGGGAGTCCAATTCTCCTAACATCCGAGGTTGAGAGAGGAGAATTGTGGGTAGTTCAGTAAGGTTTGTTGGCTTGAAGCAGTGTGCACTGGTTGCCTCCCATTGTGTTGTCTCCGTGATCTAATGATCCTGGACTGCCTCTCGGGGAGATGCCTGGCGCGGTTCTGCTGCTGGGTCCTCGTAGGCAAGGGGCTTCTCCTCTTAACTGAACGAGGGTTTGCCGATATGTGTGAGCCAGCTTGATCGGTATTCTCACTGGTTGATCTCTTAACTCCTCGGGCTGAAGGAAGTATACTGAAGAAAGAGGTGATCTGACGAGTAGTGTTGGGTCGGA
>APFE030845151.1:104375-117675 GCA_000404065.3 Pinus taeda
TGCTATTCATCGCCCAGATGGCTTCTCTGACATCTTTCTCGGTGAATAGGTGGCAGGATAGGGGAGGAGATGTGACCTATATCTGGGACTGTCCGGGAATGTCATAAAGGCGAGAGGTGTGAGAGAACATGGAGACTGGGTCGAGATCAGCGGGAGGAGGAGAACGTCGGGGGAGGATCTTGCCCCAGAATTGCTTAGGGGAATGGGTAAGGAGGGCGGAAAACTCCCTTCTTTGTTGGGAGATGAACTGTCGTTTTTTGTGGCGGAGAAGGCGACGGTAGTTCTTTTGGATGGCAGAATAAGAGGGAAGAGACTGACGGAAGGCATGGCGGAGATCCTGGTGGAGGAGTTTACACTCTGTATCGCACCATTTGTTCATAGGGGAAGTTCCTGTCTTGCAGGAGGTCAAGGAGGTCCGAAAGGAGTGGGGAAAGGATTGAAGCGCCGACTCCCAGATTGTTGAGGAGAGACAGTGGTATTTATCCGAGACGGGAGAATTCATTTGTGTTGGGGAGGATTTGTCGGAGTGAGGAGGAGAAAATGTCGGGGTCACCCTTCTCAAAATAGAAGATGGTTCTACGGGGGGATCGAGGTGGGGGGTGGATTGGTCGGGGGAGATCAGACTGAAGGGAAAGTGAAAGCAGTGCGTGGTCAGCCAGGGGGATGGGAGATACAGAAAGATTCCGGATAAAAGGGAGCAGTGAACGGCTGGTTAAAGCATAGTCCACCACACTAGCCCCACCTCCATGAGGCCTACACGTGAAGAAGCGGGATTTCGGGAAGCGCGAGAGGCCATTCAAGATTATCAGCTCATGTGATTCGCCCAACTACAAAAGATGTCTACCGTAGGCTGTGATGGGGCCCAGGGCGTCCTCTGAGATTCTCTGCAAGCCTGCTGAATCCAGGTCCACACCCCTCGTACAGAACACATCCTCTAAACGGTCATGGAGTGGGACCTGATGTTCCTTGGTACGGGCGTTGAAGTCCCTCATGATGATGATTTCTCCATCAGCTGAGAATTTAGTGATGTCTGGGTATATGCTGGTGAAGGGGTCCCTTTCAACATCGTCGTGGATGGCAAATGAAGATGTGGTGGGGGGGAAGTAACAAACTGCAATAAAGATATTCATCAGGGGTGGGTTTCCAGTTCTGATTCGGATCCACATGTACCTGGCGTACTCATCTGTATTTACCACTGTGACTCTATCTCTGAGCTTGTTTTTGACTAGGCACGCTACTCCCCCTGACCCTCTGACCCCCACTGAGCTCCTTGTTTCCTATCTACATACTGAATGCCATTGGTACCCCGTTACATCTGGGAGGGGTCGAACTGGGCTCTCATGGGTCTCTGTTACTAGGAGGATATCTGCTGACTCAAGGGCGTCATAGAGTAGCCCAGGTGAAGACCAAAAAGACCCATTTCTGTTCCAGCAGTGAATTGAAATCCCTGGTGTTCGACTCCCCCCCAGGCGGGCCCGTCATTTGGAACTGCCTGCTCGAGGTGTCCATCCTGGGGGAAAGGAGTCTCGAATGATAGCGCGAAGATTCCTTATGACTGCCTATTTGCCTGCTTGTCTTGCTGCCATCACTTGTTCCCTAGCTTGTTTAAGTTCAGCCACCTGTGCCCAAGTGAGATCCTCATCTAGCAATATCTTGTGTGGAAGATTAAAAATCTTCCGCTTAGCTCGAAGAGCATGTAGACGATCTGTGGTATTATGAAAACGGATAAATAAGGTGGAGTCCTGTCCTAGCCAAGCTCTGTCTAAGCTGATACTAGATATGTCGAGGGTGTCTCTCAAGAAACCTGTGGCCACCTCCATCGGATCTGCTGAAGATAAAGGGAGAGGGAGACCTCTCACTTTGAGGTTTAACTCTCTCGCTCTACGTGATCGTTCTTCCACAAGTTTGGCATGTACAACTTCCTCTACTACCGTGATAGGAGAGGGTTTGTCTTTCCCCCGGACCACCTGCGCCCATGTGCTGATGTGTGTTTCTGTCTCCTGTTTGAGGGATGCCTGTTGGGATATAATCTCCTCCTGCTTGTTCCTGATCTCCTGGATTTCTGCATGCAAAATTGTCTCTGTGGGGTCTTCTTGCACTGATTTACGAAGGGACAAGCTTTCCCCTTCCACGAAGGAAATTCTGTCATTTAGGATGCTTACCTCGGCCCGGAGCTTGTCATTCTCAGTTTCGAGGGAATCTACCCGACGCAATAATTGTTTGATTTGAGATGTCCAGAAGGCGAAGTCTGACTCCATGGCAATGTCTCTGGGGCTATAAGTCTCTTCCGGCTGATTGAGGCACTGGTGGAGGCAACGGGAAGGTCCTCTATTATTGAAACTGAGGGTTTCTTCAGATTCTGTGGGCGGGGAACCCATAATTACCTGATCATTTTACCACTGTTTGAGCGCAAGGGGGTACATGCTAAGGTTGAACGTTAGGGGCCGCAGAGCAGAGGCGAGGGTAGCAGAAGAGGGCAGCGGAACGGATGGACGCGGGACAAATCTGAAAAGGGGGCAGCAGAAGAGTGGCCGGGCAGCGGAAGAGTGGCCGCAGACGGGTGCTATGAGCCACGAGCAGAAAGGAGCACGACGGAAAGCAGCCGCCGCCGAAAAGAGCCGCCGTAAAGCAGCCGCCGCCGAGAAGAGCCGCCGGCAATCTGGACGCCGCCGCAGAGGAATGTGACGACGCGCAGGGGAATCGGGAACTGCCGCCGGAGAGCTGCCGTTGAATGATCGCGAGCAGAAACAGAACACCGCCGTGCAGGATCGGGCCGCCTTCGGAGTCGGGATCACCGCGCAGATCTGTGTATCGGGACGCCGCCGCCCAGACTAGATCGGGACGAAGGGAGAGCCAGGAGCAGACGGGAGCCACGGACGCCGCCGCGCCGACAGCAGAGACGCCAACGGGAGCAGACGGGGGCTCGGGAGCAGACGGGAGCTCGGGGGGAGCAATTTGCAATGCTCGTAAAAATGGCAGTGAGAAAATGAACTGTTTCTTGAGCTTATACTGACTGGGCAAGTAAATCTCAGCCGCTGCCTTTAATTTTCATGACATGGTAATTGACTCTTTTTTTTTGCCATATAATGGTGTATTTATATGAGATTTATATGGTGAATTTAATGTGTTGGATCATGCATATGTAATATGTTGAAGGCATATGTAATATGTAATATTTGCATGTAATGCTGGATGCATTTATATCAAACATTGGAGGGATTTGGAGAAAATACGTGTGGAGAAAATATGTTGCATAAAGATGTAGCGTGAGGTATTGACATACGTATTGGTATATAAGGAAGAGATTCGAAAATGCCTTTTTGAGTACAATTTTACTGTATATTGGCAAAAGTATTTTTCTATCAATAGAAATAATTTTTTGTTATAGTACACATTCAAGAGGAAGAGGAAGATATTTCAGAGGCAGGGGGGGCAGACATTCTCAAGGAGAAAAGGCAGATTTGCACTGCATTCGCTACAAAAGAAATAGATCACATGATGCCTCTACATGCAAGCTACCATGGGACAAAATTGAGCAAAAAAGAAATCAACAAAAAGGTAAAACTGATGATACAGACAAAGGTAAAGCACTTGAATCCACTCACTATGTTGTGGCACAATGTAACAATGGAGTAAATGAAGATTTATTTAATGCTTCACTTGCTTCCTGGAAAAATTATTGGTTGCTTGATTCAGGAGCAACCTGCCACATGACTCATAGAAAATTTTTTTTTGAAGATTTTACTGACAATGTTGATGGAGCAGTGTACTTTGTAGATCAATCAAAAATCAAGCCATCAGGGCTTGGCACAATCAGGCTTAAACTGCCTGGTCTTCCAGACTTTCTTATGGATCATGTTCTATATCTCCCACAACTCAAGAGAAACTTGTTGTCCTTGGTCCACATCCGCCAACAAGGTCACTCCATTCATATGTTTGATGGCAAGCTTGAGGTAAGAAAAGCATCTGACCACTCGTCATGAGGGGAATAGAAGAAGAAAGGCTTCTCAAACTGCAAGGAACATCTGCTCATGCACAACATTTCTCATACAATTCTTATCATGAAGAAGGTACACTTCCATCAAGTTTATTATGGCATGCTAGATTTGGACATTTGAACTATGACAGTCTCCGCTTATTGAAGAAAACTGGTGTTGCTGGTTTGCCTACAATTCCTAGAAAACTTAAGCAATGTGATGCTTGCATTCTAGGAAAGCATAGCAAACAGTCTTTTCATGATTCACATTCAAGAGCACATAGGAAAATTGAACTCATTCATTCATTATGTGGTCCAATGCCTGTTCCTTCTGCAAATGGAAATAAATATATCATGATATTTATTGATGACTACACCCGAATGTGTTGGGTTTATTTATTGAAGAACAAATCTGATGCTTTTCAAACATTCAAGAACTTTCATACATGGATTGAAAATGATGCACAATCTCATATTGACTCTATTCATACTGATAATGGAAAAGAATACACTTCAAATTAATTTGAAAACTATCTTCGCCAACATGGGATCAAACATCAAATAACTGTGCCTTATAATCCCCAACAGAACGGAGTAGCTAAAAGAATGAATAGGACAATCTTAAATATGGTGCGCTCCATGATGTTTTTCAAAAATGTAAAAATGATGTTTTGGGTTGATGCAATTCTATGTGTTGTATATATAAAGAATAGATGTCCATATAATGCTATTAGAAACAAGACTCCTTATGAAATGTGGTATGGGCACATTCCTTCGGTAAAGCATCTTACGGTTTTTGGTTCCACATGTTATGCCTTGATACCAAAGATTCATAGAAACATACTTGGTGCAAGAAGTCATAAGTGTATCTTCCTAGGGTATTCAAACACCAAAGCATATCGTCTCTATGATGAAGTCAATAAAAAGTTTGTTGTATCTAGAGATGTAATATTTCTTGAATCATCCAAAACTAACAATGTTGTTGAGCAGCAACTTGATCACTTGGATAGATTCAAAAATGCAAAATCATTTCAAGAATTTGATAATTAGATTCCACATCTTGAAGGGGGCATTCCTATACTAGACCAACCCGTGGAATCTTCTTCTGAAGCACTCTCTCCCCCGCATGAAAATCCAACAACAGATGATACTTTGAGTGATGTGATTGACAGAATTGAGAGGCTTAATCTTAATTCAGTACCAACTCAATCAACGGAGCAGCCTGGACCATCTCAGAAAGGTCCCCCAAAGTGGTTGACAAAGACACTTGAAATTGTTCATCTTGATGAGGTTGGAAAGACAGGAACTAGAAATTCAACTCGGCAAAATGGAGGTGATGTAGATGACTCTGATCACCTATTAATATGGATGTTTCTTATGATTGTTAACTGAATTTGTCTACAGATTTTGAACCAGCTTCCTTCAAAGAAGCTTCTTCTCATGATGAATGGAAAGAGGCAATGCAAAAAGAGTATGATGCCTTGATAAAGAATGGCACTTGGAAGTTGGTTGATCCTCCATTGGCAACCAAACCAATTGGCTGCAAGTGGGTCTACAAGTGTTATAGACATATTTGGGCTCTGTAACCCCAATCACATATGTCCATAACCCAAGGGCTTTTGAGTCCCTAAAAGTGTTGTTTCATACCCTAAAGGAACAAGGTTAGCTGATTACATCATCTCCCAGAAGTTCTCCACAGAAAATTGCTCAGAACTGGTGAAAACTGGACCATACAGACTGCTCAGTGCTAAGGGTGCGATGCATCTCACCTGCTCATTGAAAAAATTGTGATGCATACTGGAAAGCCCTTCTGTAAGGTGCGATGGGTGAGAGTAGACAAATGGCAGAGACAGTTTGCAAGGTGGATGATCAGGGAATCTTCCAGAAACTTCTCTTGTGACACTAGCCTCTTTGAATTCGCCTAGGGATGAGTAAGAGATCATCAATCTCCAAGTGGAATCAAGAACTATCAGAGAGAAGACACTAATAAAAATCCCAGAAGCTAACTCACCCCCCTTGCAATCATCTATATATGGATCCCTCATCCCAGAGATCCAAAGGCTGGAATCTTGTATCTTGTAAGGAAGTGCTATTGGTTTCCTGGTGGAATATCATAGTGTTGGGTGATCTAAACTTTTCATGAGGTGAAGAAGGGCTTTCATGTTAGGAGGATGACGTTGGGTTAGATCAATGGGTTGTAATCCTCTCTTCTAATCTTTACATCAATAAAGCTATTCAGGTTTTCCTCCACATTCTTGTATGTCTGATAATATGTGCATTTGTGTGGTCAATATATATATCTAGTCCTCTATTTTTTATGATTATAGTTCTCTACACTTTGAAGGTATTATGCTGCTTTGACTTTATAGGTACTCTTTGAAGCGGAGTGATCAAGGAAAGAGTGGCATAGATATGTCAGAGAAGTGATGGAACAAGCGAGGAACCAAGTGAAAGATCAAGGTTGGTATTCCTTGCTCCTCTCCTATCTATTTCTCGTAAAGGAAAACGAATGTAACTTTAATATGTTTGTTTCTAAGATAGCTACCTGTCTTAGTGGGACTAGCAGCTCTGCATAGACACTAGATTTCCTGATAACAAAATGGTGACTCTGCTGGGGAGTGAATAACTTGTTTGCTTATCTATATTTGTTTGCTTTATAAACTTACAGACGGAGCCTGAAGTCAAGCCAGCTAGCCTTCGAACTACATTTGCTATGCAAGTGCAAAGTAGATCAATGCTGCTTCAGTCTATCTATGGGTTTTGTTTGTAAATTGAACAATTGATTTTCAAACAACCTAATTGCCCTGGTGGTGGCTCAAGTAGCCTCATTAGATTAGCCCCTCTGATTTGCATTTACTGACTATCATCAGCTCGGCCTAAATCCCTGAACTAAGCTGCAAACTGTGACCAAGAACCAAGTTGAAGTCTCATCCCTGGACCATCGCACTTTCTCCTCTTGGGAATCTAGATGTATTGCACCTCCCGTGTGCAGTAGGTGAGATGCATCACTCTTTCCCTGTGTTATAGGTGTGATGATCAGATATGACCTCTTCTGCTTCTAGATTTTGGTTTTTGTTCACTCTCTTAAGCTTTATTCAGGAGTTTTGCTGTCTGTGATCAGTATACCACTGTGGAAACTCCCTTCCTTTGCATGATTCAGCCTCCATAGTACAAAGAACTGTAAATGTTTTTATGTATTGTTCGCCATTTACAGTTCTCGTTTACAAAGAAGTAGCGTAATAAAACTGTCGTCTTTTGATTTGGAAGTGTCGCAAGTGTCATTTTCTGTCAAAGAAAAGAATCCTATTGTTCTTGATGGTCGATTACACTGTTACTCTTGTATTTGATTTGAATTAGTAGTTTTTCAAGTGTCGAAAGCAGTTTTCAATTCAAAATCACAAAGTGTCGTCATTGTCTTCCTTTCATCTTTTGAAGAGAAAATCGTTAGTATTGTCGCTTGAAACGATTCAGATTTGTATATAGCATTATTTTTGTCATTCACACATTAAGAAAGTGAAAACAAATACATGCATGTGCATTTGCATTTAGACTGCTTGTTGATTTTGATTTAGGACAGTGCATCTAGTGTGTGCTCTCTGCTCTATGTTGAAAGAATCCTGCTTCTCTTTCCTTAGTAGCTAGGATTTTCATCGCAAAAAGAAGATTAAGCGATTGTTTATCATCTTAGATTGCATTTTAGGAATTGTATATCTATATCACGCGGTGAACCTGAAAGGAAAACTTCTTAAGAAAGATAAACTGTAAAATAAATTCAATGAACATAAAAATACTTTGGAACTTAACACACAACATTTAGAAGTCTAGGCTAGAGACGTATTCCGGCATCGTAAAGCCTGGTAACTATCGCTTTCATCGTAGGTTGGGTGATTCCTCCTCTTTGAGATGACAAGTGCCAGTACGGACTTGTGCTCCGACGTACCGTCGAGTATATATTGGGAGACCACAATAGGCTATATCCTTTATCCTTAGGAAGATGTGTTTGTCGCCCTATCAATCAAAATGCACTGAACACAGCATTCGGGAAGATTGACTGCCGTACTGTAAAAATTATTCTGCATTTTTGCGATTGGTTTGGTAATCCCTCTATCTAGATTTCCAGAGTAGTCCCTTTTATTCCTTTTTAGAATCCTTAAAGGAAAAGGTCCATCTGAGCACTTGTCACTTCAGGCTCATTAAAAATCGAAGGTGACTAGAGTCATCTTTAGCTTTTTCTCGACTCTTAAAAATTGAAAAAGCAAGTTGTGTCAAAGCGTCTAAAATTCATTAAATTAGGAACCACTTTTTCCCCTTTATTTTGAGTTGATCAAGTAATCCACAATCATGGAAGAAAGTCAATCGAAACCCCGTCGTTCGCGGACATTAATGAGTCAACCATCTTTGACTCCAGAAACAAAACTATTCCAGATAGAGTGAACTCATTTAACCGAATCAAAGTCCCCTGGTTTGCTTGGAACTTGTGTTCCAACATCCTCAGGGACTCTGGTTACTCCAACCATCTCTGGTACCCCTGCCTTTAGAGAAGAAGTTCCGCAGCCACAAGAGGACATTAGAACTGATCCTAGTGTAATGGTAAATGCTTCTATTCCTGAATCAGCTCCATCTAGAGCTGATTTGGAAGGTGTTACCCCTCCAACAACTGTCGCTGCAGAGTCTATACCTTCTTCGGCACCAGAAATATTTTACGGACCTGACGGTCTACCTCTCCCACCTAGTTTGATTGCTATAGAAGAGATTTTGGTGGATCCTCCATCTAGTACTCCATTGCATTTTGGAGCTGGGATCACCCTATATCCTTCTTCATCAGAAATTAGTCTTCCTTCATTGCAAGTTCCTATAGAATCGCTAGGAAATCTCTTGGATAGACTAGATATGTCTGAACAACCGTTAACATCTAGGACTATGTCATCTGATGCAGCAGCAACAGAACCACCTGCTGCCAGTCCAACAATGTTCGCCGGTGTACCATCTGTCCCAATTAGCTCTCAACCACTAGATGGAGTCCATCCAGGGACTGTTTTGACAGTATGGTCTGTTCCCGTTTGTTCGTCCGGAATAATGTCCAGAATCTCTTATGTTGAGTCTCAACAAATTGATCCTTTGCAACAGTATCAATTTGGACAGTCCTGTCCCCAAAGGCCAATTGTTCCTTTGAGCACTGGATTGCCACCATATGGGGGCGCAGTATACCCTTTGATTGTTTCCTCTGGGAGAGCAACCATATGGGAGTTCACAACAGAATTCAGGTGATGCTGGAATTACATCCAACGATTGGGTGCCAATACTGCCTCAACAACTAAGAGTTGTATACTCAATGCAACAAAGCCTACCTGTGTCAAATATCCCCACTACACCGGCCATTTTGACAGTGTCGCAAGTTCAAGTGTTGCCTGTCGTATGCCAACCTCAAGTTTCTTAGGTCGTAATACAACTGCCTCCTGTCTCCACGAAACAGCCGCAATCACTGATTAGTGGCTCCCTAACTGGAGTGACCCAGGCTCAAATGGGTACTATTACCCCTAATCTTGGTTAAATAGCCACTCTTGGTTAAATAGCCAGTACTGGGCAACAAAAAATGGTTTCACAACCATGGCTGGTGCAATATCAATAACCGCAATTCCAACAAGTTTACCAAGGATCTGAGCAATAAATCTTTGCAAGTAATGGGCAGTTGTATAATCAAAACGGTCAACATCAATCATTTCATAATGGTTATGCCCATCAACCTTACCAAAGTTATCAGCATCAAATACACTATGCTGGTATGCAAAGACCCACTGCTTAGGCAATCCCATCTTATCCTGGGTATGCTTTGCCGAACCTGAATCAACAGTTGCCCTTTGTGGTGACTTTAGAGCTACCGGATCTAAATTGGCTAACAAATGATCCAATTGCTTATGCCCCTTGGTGGCAAGCAATTCCTCACAAACTTTCATCATATATTCCTAAATTTAATGGAAATCCGGGTGAAGACCCATCGAATCATGCGATGACCTTTCATCTGTGGTGTTCGTTCAACACTCTTAATGATGATTCGATTAGGCTTCGCCTTTTTCAGCGAACGTTAATTGGTCCAGCAACAAAATGGTATATCAAATTGCCTAGAGCTTCATTTGATAACTGCAGCACCCTAGCCACAACCTTTTTAACCCATTTTCAGCTACCCATAAGGTATGAAACAGGAATAGAGCTTCTTACCAATTTCAAACAAATGATGGCCACTCACATATCTAATCATATTCATGAGTGGTGATGTCGTCGTAGAATGGTGAAAACATATGTTCCTGATCAGTTGTCAGCTGAATCGTTTATTAAGTAATTGTTTCCATCTATCACATAAGATGTGGCAAAGGGAGGGGTCGTCACTAAAGAGCAAGTCGTTGCTCGTGCGCAATATATAGACTTGATCTATACTCAGTCTGGCATGCTCTATGACAAAATTCCTGATGCTCCTAGACCGGAATTTTTCGTTCCTCCTCCTAAATCAAACAAAGACTCTCATGCCGGTGATGGTGTGATAGGTACGACTAGCACAAAGACCGTAAAGTCTATATCAAAGAAAGCTCGTACGATTTCTAGTCAAAATGAAAATGAAGAACTTCTCACCTCAGAGATAAATGTTGTGTTGATTGACAAAGGCAAAGAACCGAAGCAACCAGGGGGCAAGAAGAAAAGAAAGGGAAAAATAAGAAACAGGAGGAGTCGTCTCCTGAAAAATCTTCAGCAAACCCTTCTGGAGAAAGGAGACCAAATCATCCATGCTTTATATGCGATGAAGATCATTGGATGAAAGGCTGTCCACATAAAGCTGAGCTTAGGAAACTTTTAAAGAATTCAAAAACCTCAGCAGTATTGATTGATCCGTTTCCAAACCCAGGAACTAATCTGGTTGCTAGTGACAATGCTTCCCCATCCCAAGTGCTTATGTTGTCCATTACGAAACAACAAAATGATGCTTTGATATCGACAAGGAATAAAGATTACGGGAATCCATAGCTGTCGAACAATAAGGCTACTGATCAAACTAGTAGTTTGACAACAACTTTGACTGAAGTTGTGCCACCCATCATTCCTGAGCTAACGATAAAGCCGCCAAAGTGAGTAGTACACAAATCAACATTTAATCCTCGTGCCAGAGTAGCACAAAATTATAATATAGTAGAGGACCTGGCCCAATCACCGTTCGCTATGTCGACACTTGAGGTACTGCAAAATTGCCCCTCCCAAAAGCAGGCTCTATTATCAGCAATAGGTGGGATTGACCCAGTGGATTCCAATCTGGTGGCCTTTAATCACAAAGGATATGACCCTCAGTTACCAGCTCAACTTGCTTTCCTTATTCAAGTGAAAGCCCTCAAAAAAACTGCTCATCAAACAATTATTGATGAGGGGGCATATACATGTATTATGTCAATGATTTGTTGGAAAACTTTAGGCTCACCACCCTTGTCGTGATCTTCAACAACGTTAAAAGCATTTGATGGATGAACATACACTCCATATAGGATTTTAAGTAACTTGTAAATTGAACTGGGGGGCAAGACAATAGAAATTGATGTTGAAGTTATCGACAGAAACCTTGATTACAACATCCTACTGGGAAGGCCCTGGATATATGCTATGGCTGCTGTTGTGCCGACATACTTCAGAAAGATTGCATTTCCTTTCCAAGGAGGAATTACAATCGTCGACCAAAAAACCTTTCTCCCCAATAGTTCACAAGTTACGGGAAGCATTTCGATGATCCACGGAAGCTCTCAGTCGCTTCAAAATATTGGAGTAGGCCTACTAAAAGACCCTACATTGATGGGTACTTTTGCCCTACCGCTTCCAAACAATCTGGCAGAAGTGGCCATGGTGGGAACCTGCAATATGATATCTTCTAGATTCAGAAGATTCCTGAACATTTTGACAGCATGGATCATTGCCATTTTAGAAATATTATAGCAATAAATTTTCTTGGCCTGGGGGGGAACCCAAGTCAACGCTCATCGAGTGTTTGGATAGATAGGTCTAAGGAATAAGGTATCTCTTCAGATCCTTGGTCGCATATGAATTCTACAGGCGAAGGAATCATTCAGTCAATGATGATAGGAGAGGCACCATGGGAAGATTACCACCATCATTCCCATCTTCCAGATTACCACGAAGATTATTCCAGCAACCTTAATCATCCTTTAGTTTTTGATTTTCTATCAAATACTGTAAATACGGTGGATTATGAGGATAGTCCTTTTACTGTGTCAACCTCATTAAAAAATGAAAACAATCCCTTTCCAAGCCGAGTCTTTCAAATATCTCGAAGGTAAACATTCATTCCAACCACTGTGTTGAATGCAATGAAGCTTGGGGGGCATGCACCTCGATTTGCGTTATTATGTTGGGTGCATGCGAACTTATAACAAGCACAATTTTTCGTTTCAAGCTTGTGTAAACATGAAACTGAATCTGAGCATATGTTGTCGCATGGTCCAAGCTCATTAAAAAATAAACCAGGACCCGAGTAGTGTTACCGCAGGGTTCAAGCTCGTTAAAAAATAAACCCGCCACGAGCAGTTTTTATGTGAAGTTCAAGCTCGTTAAAAATTAAACCTAAGCAATGAGAAAATGTTCCCCCAGAGTTTAAGCTCATTAAAAAATGAACCAACCTCCGGTAAACAACCATTGCGAATGCATTATCATCAGCTTTTGAGCCCTGGTCATGTTCTTACCATCACCTCCACTCTGTTTAGCCGATCATATGCCTCCATTTGATTGTTTACCCTTTTGAGGAACAATTGCAAAGAATGATTCTATTATCCATCCTTGCGACACTGCTGTGATTGGAAAATTCCAAACCTTACCTGGAATCAGCAGCTACCTGAAAATATCACTCGTTCCTCAAAAACGAGTCTCCTTTAAGCTCTTTTCACCTGACTCATAAAATATGAAAAGATTGCCGAGTATTTGGCCTCTCCAGCTCATTAAAGCTACCAAGAGTGCTATCCCTCCTCTAGATTTTAATCTTTTTGGACCTGAGGGATTATTACACAAAAGGATCGAGCACTTGTCTTGTTCGGCTCGTTAAAACTATTAAAAATTCATCCCTTTCGTATTATTTTATACTTTTTCAGACTTAAGGGATTATATGACGAAAAAGGATTACTGGAGTTTCCTTTCCATCCCTTTTTATATTCTCTAAATTGAAAAAGGACCGAGTTGTCTTTGTCATTAAACTTGTTAAAACCAATAGCGACAAACTTGTCCATAGAGACAAGAACGAGTTTCACTGTCGCTAAGCTCGTTAAAACATAGCGACGGGTTTGC
>APFE030845151.1:117695-169603 GCA_000404065.3 Pinus taeda
GGTTTGCCCAAAGGGAAAATTATAGAACAAGCATATGTTATCCTCCTCAAGCTTGATAAAAATAAAGAGGTACTCGTCAGCAATGACTGGGGAAAATTGGGAAGAAAACTTGAAGAAACTTTATTAGTAGCGAGTCGCTCTTGAACATGACACTTTCACTCCATCACCATGATTGAGTTAGGTTGGGTTATTCCGTCCACCGGTCATACTACTATTGGTCCATCGTACCATCCATATTTGGGGTCAACGCTACCAATCCATTTTAGTGTCGCCGATATGTTCAAGAGAAGTCGACCAAAGAATTCACCAATCCAACTTGTGTCTCGCCCGCTGCAATACCTTCACACTTCATTCCTTCATGACTGCCACCCTGAACCCTGTATCATCAGATCGTTTTCACCTCCACAAAATCATTTCCATTCCGTGTCGTAGATGTGGGATTCATTAAGGCCCTCCTATGACGGGTCTCTTCTTTTCGACATCAGCTCATTATCCAAGAAGTCGACCTAGGGACAACCCTTTCAGTACCTTGAAGCTTGCATGCCTCAATGACAAGTTTCTCACTTTCGACGACAGGTTTACATCAGTGGCCTTCGACTGAGAGATTTTGTGTGGTGTTGAATGCCAAGTCCCATTTTCACACCACGCGAATCGTACTGTAGTACCTTGAGGGTCATCATCATTATCGGTGATTCCTCTCGTGCCTGTTAACAGCTTATAGCATTGGCTGGTAATCAGGCGATGTCTTTCCATGTTCAACTTCAAAACATTTTTCACATGGATCGACTTGTACTTCAGGCGAAGATTGGATGAGTTTGAAGACCTCAGATCTAGTTTCATCCATCCAGGCTGTGATATATTTAGGAAAATAAAGACATCAAATGTACATCATTGCTACACAGATGATCATCCGAATCAATGGATGATGGCTCTATCAGAATCATCAGCCTGTGACACAGATGGTTGTCTGTCCTATCTACATCAAAATGAATTTATAAAGCTAAGCATGGGAATGCCTGCTTCAGCCAAATCATGAAACTGCTATGAAGATAATGTATTGTATTGTATCTTATTACAGGTCGCCTTCCAGTTTGAAAAACCTCAGATCCTCATGATAAAGCATTTCACCCGACATCAAAAGATTTTCGACCTCATGCTTTAGGGGGAAACTATTATAGACATATTTGGGATCTGCAACCCCAATCACATATGTCCATAAACCAAGGGCTTCCGAGTCCCTAAAAGTGTTGTTTCATACCCTAAAGGAACAAGGTCAGCTGATTACATCATCTCCCAGAAGTTCTCCATAGAAAACTGCTCAGAACTGGTCAAAACTAGACCATACAGACTGCTCAGTGCTAAGGGTGCGATGCATCTCACCTACTTAGTGCAAAAAGTGTGATGCATACTAGAAATCCCTTCTGTAAGGTGCGATGAGCGAGAGTAGACAAATGGAAGAGACAGTTTGCAAGGTGGATTATCAGGGAATCTTCCAGTAACTTCTCCTGTGACACTTGCCTCTCTGAACTCACCCAGGGATGAGTAAGAGATCATCAATCTCAAAGTGGAATCAAGAACTATAAGAGAGAAGACACTAATCAAAATCCCAAAAGCTGACTCGCCCCCCTTGCAATCATCTATATATGGATCCCTCATCCCAGAGATCCATAGGCTAGAATCTTGTATCTTGTAAGGAAGTGCTGTTGGTTTCCTGGTGGAATATCATAGTGTTGGGTGATTTAAGATTTTCATGAGATGAAGAAGGGCTTTCATGCTGGGAGGATGATGCTGGGTTAGATCAATGGGTTGTAATCCTCTCTTCTACTCTTTACATCAATAGAGCTATTCAAGTTTTCCTCCACATTCTTGTATGTCTGATAATATGTGCATTTGTGTGGTCAATATATATATGGTCCTATATTTTTTATGATTATAGTTCTCTGCACTTTGAAGGTATTATGCTGCTTTGACTTTACAGGCACTCTTTGAAGTGGAGTGATCAAGGAAAGAGCGGCAAAGATCTATCAGAGAAGAGAAGGAACAAGCGAGGAACCAAGTGAAAGATTGAGGTTGGTATTCCTTGCTCCTCTCCTATTTATTTCTTGTAAAGGAAAATGAAAGTAACTTTAATCTGTTTGTTTCTAAGATAGCTACCCATCTTAGTGGGACTAGCAGCTCTGCATAGACACTAGATTTCCCGATAACAACAAGAATAAGTATAAAGCTGATGGCTCACTTGACAAGCACAAAGCCAGGCTTGTGGCAAAAGGTTTTGCACAGAAGGAAGGGGTTGATTATGAGGAGATTTTTCCCCCACAGCAAAATGGGCTACCATCCGAACACTCTTTTCCTTAGCAGCCCAGAATGGTTGGAAAGTCCATCAAATTGATGTAAAAACTGCTTTCTTGAATGGAGATCTAAAAGAGAATGTTTTTATGTCCCAGCTTGAAGGATTTTCTGTAAAAGGACATGAACATAAAGTATGCAAACTTGTGAAATCCTTGTATGGCCTTAAACAAGCACTGCGAGCCTAGTATGAAAAGCTAAATGAGCATATTCTAAAACTCAATTTTAAAGATTATGACCTTGAAGACGCAACTTTGTTTGTCAACAAGGTTGGAAAAATAGTTGTATATCTTGTGGTATATGTAGATGATCTTTTAATGACAGGGAACAATGAGAGCTACATTGCATCTATAAATAAGGAATTGAGAAAAGGTTTTGAAATGATTGATTTGGGCTATGTTCATTACTATCTTGGTATTGAAGTAACTCAACATCCGAAATCCATATTCCTTTCTCAAAAGAAATACATTGGAGATCTGTTGAACAGGTTTGGCATGAATGAATGCAATCCTCTGACTACTTCGATGGAACAAAACTTAAAGCTCACATCCATTGAAGGAAAAGAATTTGAGGATGCAACAAAGTATAAACAACTTGTAGGAAGTCTGAACTACCTAACTACTACCAGACCAGACATTTCATTTGCTGTTGGAATCCTCTCCAGGTTTATGCAAAAGCCTTGTGAGGGACATTAGAGTGCTGCAAAAAGAGTTCTAAAGTACTTGAAGGGAACTAAAGACTTTGGAATCAAGTATACACAAGTGGGCGACTTCACCTTGATTGGATACTTTGATTTAGACTTCGAAGGAGACAAAGAAACCTGGGTATCTACTTCGGGTTATGATATGAGTCTTGGATCAGGAGCTGTCTCTGGGAGATCATGCAAACAATCAATTGCAACATATTCCAGAACAGAGGCAGAATATGTGGCAACAACTGAGGCAACAAAAGAAATTGTGCGGCTTAGGAAAATTTTGGAAGATTTGCAGGTAAAACAAGTACAATCGACTCCACTCATGATTGACAATACCTCAACAATAAATTTGGCCAAGAACTCAAAGTTCCATGATCAAGCGAAGCAAATCAATACAAAATATAATCTCATTGGACATCATGTTGAGGCCAAAACAATCCATCTTTGCCATTTTTCCACTAATGAGCAGATTGCAGACATCTTCACCAAAGCGCTTGGAAGAGAAAAGCTTGAAAGATTCAGAATGATGCTTGGACTCACCAACATCCCTTCAGATTAAGGGGGGGAATGTTGACACCTAATCGTAGGGATTGGGTGAACAACTGTAATTAGTATAAATAAATAATAGAGAAAATGAAGAGTCATCGGGAGATGAACTGAACAATCACTCGCTCTTGTATATAATAATAAACAACCAGAATGAATAATATGATTACATTTGAGGAGTTACCTCCTGATATAACAAAACCATTTCAATATTTTAGATCTTGGGGGCCTCCCCACAAGATCTGGATCACTGGAACTCACCTTCACCTTTTCCCCTCATAGTGAAAGAACCATTGACATAAGTACACTTACAATCATCAAGCATGTGAACCTCACGTCTCGAAGACAAAGCAAACCACTCTCCTGTGCTAACAAGCAAGAGTTGAGGCAAATCCTTAAGACAATGGAAATCAGGCCATCATACCGAATGGGACTCCCATACCAAACGATCCAGCACCATCAACACATTCTAGGGCACATTTGAGGAAGATCTGGAAGATTGTAGGGTTTATGTCAATGTCCACAAGTCTATCTTGTACTGGATTGCATGCATGTATCCTGCGTTTCCAAGCATGGACATGATACATTGGATTGTCTCGCACGCTGATCTTATGATGATGATGTTGAGAAGTGTCAACAGGAAAGAGCTCTCTACCTTTAGGCCAAAGAACTATCATGAGATGTATCTCTTTCCACAACCGATGATCATAATGGAGAAACCCTTCAACGCACGTAGCAATGCAAACTCCAAAGATATCTTGAAGAGATGGGTAGAAGAGTCAGCCAAGTTCAGAACAAAACCTAACTTGGTTTACAAGACAAAGATATTGCAGAAGGCATATTAGTACTTGTTCATATTTTCATGCCTCTTATACGGCTAAGAGAGCACAAATACCTTCCCGAAGAGCTGGGTGATTGCATTGGACTAATAGGCTAGCGAAGGAAGGCCATGCAACTGGTCCGACATGTTGGCTCTTAGGTTGAAGGAACAGGTGACAGAAGCTTGACATCCACCAAAAGGCCAGAAAGTAGAGATATACATGTCCTATTACATTCTGGATGCAATATGTGCCCTTTAGTAGTTCCCAGGTTTGAAGTGGGCATGGACACCTTCAGAAACCTCTATGCACACTTATTGCAGATTGTTCTCTAAATTAAGCTTCCGCAGAGTTATCACACAGTTGTCAGACCACTTTGTCACCCCGGTGTACAAAATGATATTTGAGCAAGATCCACCTTGTACGTCACAGGTAGAAATGGAGGCATTGATTAAAATAAAAGATTGGTATGCCTCACCCCTTGGCACCTTCATACGGATGTACAACGTGGAGAAGCCTCCGCATGTTTTGCCAAAGTTTTCGATGGACAAGCTCGTTATGCAAGAAGTGTCATATCAAATTTCGACAAGGCTGTCAGCTAGACTGCATAGGAAGAAGGCACCTTGGCTCGCTCTTCCTATGTGGATCGGGTTGTACGAGATATGGGATCTCAAGGATGCTAATTCCGAGACGGAAGAGTTCAAAAGATTCACTTTTGGCACCAAAAGTTTCAATCCTTATGACCCGCATTCCTTTGTAAAGGACTACTGTGCGAGAGTGCAATTTACTTGGATCGACGGGGCGTGTCGTTGGCTTGAGGAAGACCCATGGAGATATTGTCACAACTTATCCAGGCTCAATGAATTGGTCAGCATAGCTATGGAATGGTTAGTGAAGTAGCATCTCAGAGAGCACCATCATCATCAGTAGTAGAGGGTAGCATACCTGCGCATGATAAAGGCAAGAAAAAGGTTGTCGACAACGTAAAGGAAGAACACAACCACAAGTTGAAAGTGATCCACTCGTGATGAAGGAAACTTTGGAGATTGAGGCTAAGAGGCAACAACATGACAAGAGGAACGCATAAAGGCAAAGAGATAAAAAGAGGATGGAGGAAATAGAAAAGGAGTTGCAAGAGTTGATGGAACAACTCTGGGAAGAACATGAGTTGCATAGAAGAGAGAAGGAAGTGCAGTAGGGACAAACATAACAGGAGGTGAAACATACACAAATTGATGAAACTACGCCCATACAATTCATGCCTCATAACCGAGAGGTCACCCCACCGGATTCACCAAATCCAGAAGCAGTGCAATTCCCAAGCAATCAATAAGACACAAAGATCCCTGAAGAAAATTCTGAAGCAGAAATGCACAACATATATTTCGATGAGTCGCAACACAGAGTTGTGCAGTTGTGCAGAGTGCCTACTTCAGATGCCCACACATCTCCTGCGCTTTTTGAAGAATGAGTGATCATATCTGATGTGTGGAAGCATCCAACATCATTGAAATATGCTACTAGAGCATATGCCGAGGCCACCATCTTGAGTGTTCAATTCTTGATAGTAGAGAACGAGCGAATGGCTAAGGAATTACAAGCGACCAAGTAGGGAGGAGAACAAATTACATCATCTGCCCGAGCAGAGTTGAGGAGAGCGATACTAGATGAAGTATCGTCTCTCGAAGCAGTCATGTAGATGTTGTATTCCAGATTCATCATCGGACACAAGTCAGTTGTCCATCCCAGTGGTTGGTAACAATGCTATGCTAGGAGAGCATGCATATTGTCAAATCTGCACACTATTATCGACCACATGCAAACATCGACAATGAGGTACAAAGGAGTCCCATTGCACTTGCCAAAGATGATGAAGCCCAAGGCGGTAGAGTTGAAGGCACGCATCCGAAGTTAGATCCAAAACTATTAGGAACTCCCATAGCTCATCACCAATTTGCAAGCTTCACATGCACAGGTGTTCAAAAGCATGGTTGTCATTATGTGCATGCACACAATCCCATCTATTGGCACACTCACTGAGGAGAAATCAAAGAAAAAAGTTCAAACAGAGGTGTACATGTACTTTGATGAGTTGATGCATGTAGCCACTAGCACAGACTTGGAGATGAGCATAGACACTATGCATCAGTATGTTGTTGGTCTGACTGCACTCAAGACTATGGTATGCATGTTATTAGACGAGTTGGACAGAGGTGCCAAATCAGTTTACCTAGATGCATCAGAGGTGAGAGTTTTCTTTCAACATGATGTCACCCTTGAGCACGCAGACATCATCATGGAATACCATGCTTGGAATTAATTCGCCAACGTTGATCATCATGAAGATGTCGAAGAGTTGGTCTTCTCAAAGTTTTCCAAGTCTTAGTAGTGTCTTGCATGGCTTGCTCAAGCCTATTTTGTCTCACATGGGTACATGTGCATATTGTAATGTAACATCTTGGAATAGTGAAAGACCAAGTGTCGATGGCTGAATGTAACAGTCATGTAGTAGCTGAAGATTCATGAGGGTAGGTGAAGAGTCACAAAGGGGAATGTCAAGGGTCACCCCACCATTTTCTATTTATACAACCTCATAACTCATTATAGAGGCTTTTGGGAGCCAATATTCCTATAGGTGTATCTTAGAGAAAGCTTGGAGTGTATTGTAATGAGCCTTGGCTTCTCCACAGTGGAGAGCTAGTATATCTCTTTGGAGGAGCAGGCAATAGTTACTGTAACGTTCCATTGTTGGGACTAGTAGTTGGACATGGTTGTATGTATGATTGGAACTTTTTGTTTCTTAATATAACAGATCCAACACGTTTCATGCATATTTTATTATTGTATTTCAATTATCTTGGTTATTTTAATGATATATGTAGTTGTTTGATTACGCAGGTATATATGGACTCTTTCTATATATGTATGTATGAATCTTGTTGAGATGTGCTATTGGTTTAACCATCACTTTGGATTGTTGGTTCACCTACCTTCCAGCTTTTGATGTATCTTTTCTTGTGTGTTCCCTTCCAGGCTGCATGTTTCCATAGGTTCCCAAGGGGCGCACTTATTCCACTTTCCATGTGTTAGAACCCTTCATGCACCTTCCTTGGCTTGCTACCAACAAGGACATCCTACTTGCCTCTGTGTGGAAGCTCGGTCAAGGAAATACTATACGACCCATTGCAGGGACTCCTACACCAAACGGTCTAAGGTCTAGTTGGAACTTCTTATTGAGGAGATCCCCTAACATTATGGCGGGTCCAGGATCATCAACATTTCTGGAACTAGAAGGAGGGCATATGATAAGTTGAACCCTTATATCTTGTTTTGAATCTTCGCATATCTATCATGGATATCATTAGAGTCCTCCTTCCGTGATTTTTGTCTCATGATGAACCTGTTGACATCACGAGGGATTTTTATGATCTCTTATCTGAATTCACGTACAATGGTGAAGGTGAAGTGGCCTCGCTTGATTAATTACACAACTTCCTTGGATTCCTTAAGGATGCAGATGAGTTTGATGAAGTCGAGGTCAGCTTGCTACTTTCACACACACTTCACGAATCCCCACAACGATGGTGCCATGAACTGCCTCATGGTTGCATGCACTCACTTCCGAAGTTATTTAATATCATTGAATCCACTTTCCATCATTTTGATCTGGAACCTCTTGATGAAAAACTCTTAAAACAATGAAAGACTCCGCAAGAATTGCCTATGGATTTTTGGTAGCACTTCCGTGTACTTCAATTTGAAGCTCCGAAAACCCAGATGAAATTTCGGTATCTTTTGGACAAATTTGAATAGTGTCTTAACAAATCACTCGATCCCAAGATGAAGTTGAAGTTCAAACCCCACTCAACATACTTCAGTGATGGAGCTACGCAATCATAGACAGACACAGTCGCTGTCACAAGTGATTGTCCTCTCTCCCCTCATAAAACAACTTCACCACCGCAGAGTGATGTGGGAGAACATGAACACACTTTAGTTTAGCTATCACACCCTCCTAGCATCACTTCTCTCAATTTTCATGCAAATGTGGTTGTGGAGCTCATGGGTTGTCACATGCATTTGTTACCATAAACTCTATTTTCATGTTCTGTTGATCCTTCCAATTGCACTATCATGTGTTCTTCCATTCCAGACTATACACCTATTGTGAACAAGGATCAAGCCAACATTGGAGTTAGTGTTCCACAACCAACCTACACCATCATTCATGAAGAGTATGACTGGGAACCTAAATATCAATCCACAATGAAGGATGATCTCCTTCTATCTGCACCCCCTCCTCCTTTCCCTGACATCTTTGGTGATTTTGCTATCTCTGATTTTCCTGGTGTAAATACATCCACGGATGTATCTACTGCTGATCTTTCGCAAAACACACCCGATGTCAGGCCATCATTCGACAACAGAGAAGAAAAAATGATTCATTAAAAATCCACTTGATTCTTCATCTTCTTTTTCTAGAAACAGAGAGGGTGAACATTCTTGCTTCTCATCTACCTCTTTGTTTGATTTATCTGATCATGAGGATGCCGATGAAATCATTGATTTTTTCTGATTGTAGCTGTCGTGATCTCTATACTCCCGTTTTCGATCACAATGATGATTCTATCGACGTTGATCTTTCATAGCCACCTGTTTATGATGATCTATCTATCGATGAAGTTGAAAACCCATAGACTATCGAGGCACTTTAGCTTGAGCTGATGGTTATGTCAGGCCATCATTGTCCTGAGGTTGGTTTCACTTTTGGTCAGGAAATTGTTGAAACACCCAAGGCTCCTCATAAATCATCTAGATGCATTAAAGATAAATCCCACACACAGATTTTGCTTCCTCCACTCGAACTACATGATCCCGTCGCTCAAGCATTGGAGGAATCTTACACAGCAAGCACACTCGCATGACGCACTTTGTCTTTGTTTATCTCATTTGCTTGCATATCACAGTCAAGAGAATTTATATGTTTAACATATGCACGTAGTGTAGCACAACACCATGCTAAGTCCACAGATTGCATGTCACACACTTATACTCATTTCTGTTCTGTGGACGCATTTAAAATTGAAGTGTGTTTGTCTTCATTGTTATATCTTTCATGTTTGCTGGTTCGCGCAATTGTGTTGTTCGTGAACCATGCCTTCACCAACATGGGTTGACCAATGCATCGATGGCTGCATTGGAAATATCACTTCATGTGATCAGGCCCATGCACAGTTAGCTTAGGAGTAGGAGTAGTGTTTGCTTCTTGTCTTGTTTGCTTGCATGTGTGTTTTCTTCTTGCCTTGTGTGTTTGTTGGCTTGCTTGCTTATTTTCTTACTCACTTTTCTTCTGCATTTTTCTTCTTCTCTTCGCTATTTTAGTTGTTTGTTTTCTTGTTTACATTTGTAGGTTAGTTTTGCATGAAACCATGTATGACTCTTGAAACAAATGAGGGTAAAATGCAAGAGGACTTGTGCAGTTATCAATACTTGGTTATTTATCATCATGTCTCCATATGTAGAGATTTTTATCTTTCATCCATGATACACCAATGGAAAATATGTTCTGTTCAAAGTGAACCTTGATGAAAACACAACACCTGCGCGCTAACTAGTATCATCTACTCTAGTCGATTGTTTTGGGTTAACCCTTGTCAGCTTAGTCAAGTAGAGTAAGGTGAGGGGGAAAACCTTAACAAGTGTGTCAGAGGTATATACAAATACTTCTCTAAAATAACAACCTCTTCTACTCTCAATAATTTGGGATCCCTCTTCTGCCTTTGAAATGAATAAGTGCTTATGCACAGTTATGAAAAAATGAAAAGGTGAAAAAAAATAAAAATGTGAAAAATTTTGAACAAAAGAAAAATAAATAAGGAAAAAGAAGAGAAAGTCTTCTTGCACAAAGAGGTGATGCAAGTAACTCCACTAGGGTACTGACTAGGCTTGCTGGTAGCGGAGTGATGCTTGTGTTCTTGCGTGACTCTGTCGAGGAACTATCCAGACCTGAAGGCAGAGGAGCAACACTAGATATGAAACTTAAACTTTGACTATCATATTGCTTGTGTGCCAACATACCCCTCATCCCAATCAAAACAATTGTGTTGACTTGGCTTGGAATGTGTGCCGACCGACCAAGAGCATGGCAGATGCTGCATCTTTCAATCAAACTAGTGTGGGAGACAATACGATAAGAGAGTTGAACAATAATTCAGAGGCGTTAGACTTACTTTTTGCGAAACAAGGTTCATTTAGAGAGTTGTAGTTCTACCAGTGTGCTACCAAGTGTTGTAGCAGCTACAACGACCCTCCAAAATTTTGCCTTAGCTTCATTTTGGAGCCTCTCTACCAACCATCCTTAGCAGCATGTCTTGCACTATCAAGTACATAGGCTTCAACTATGTTTCAGAGGCTTTCCAGCCTATGCATGTCAACTTGCTTGTCTCCCATCACAGGCTACTATAGTTTTGTTTTAATAAATCCTAATTGACTGAGATTACAACATTTAATTGTCAACCCAAGGTAAGTCTTATTGTTTCAATGGAGTTTGCACTGTTTGTGTTGATACACCACAACGAGAATAAGAAAATGCAGAAAACAGTAAAAGGTGTCACTGAACCAAATTGCTGAATCAAACCATTCATGTAGACATAAAAACACTATATAATTAATCACACTTTGCAACTATCAAAGTAAAGGTGTACAACGGAGGGACTAATATCTACTCCAGTTGGTTACTACCATTCTATTGATTAACTTAGTGTAACAACATAATATAAATGGAAATGACAGAAAATGTAATCCACGATTTGTACATCAACAGTGAGAGACCATAAATCAATTAGCTAAACTAGAATTTACACTACCTCTATGATCCAGGTGGATATTGGTGGCCGCCCACCTATCCCATTTGGACCCCCACAACTGTCTCTTTCAGTTGTTCAGTTTCCTTAATTGTAGCACAACTTACTATTTTTAGCAGTTTTTCGGGTCCTGAACTTCCGGAGCCGTTTTGAGGCCCTAAACGACATTTTTTGGGGAAACCGGGGGCAACATGGGTCCATGGAATGGACCCATGTTGCCCGTTCCAACAATGATAGTGCTCGAATAGATCTTTCTAAGCTATTGTACGCGTCAAACGGAGATCGTATGCTAAAGTTACGACCCCGGGAAGTTGATGTACCAATTTACCCCCAACGGGTCCCACAGTTTGGCGTTTCATCTTCTAGGGTTAGGTTTTGGAATGTGAAGGGTTTTCCATTGTTTCTCAACAATAAATAGGCCTTCGAGCCTCATTGTAACACAGTTTCGGAACAGTTCAGAGGCATGTAGCCGCACATCTCTTCTCAGAGATAAGCTATCGTCGCCCTAGCTGGTTTATTTCCATTTCTGGTTGTAAGCATATTTCAATATTTTCCATCAATGAAATGAAGTATTATTTCCGTTGCATATTTGTGTATATGGTTATCTCTGTATTTTATTGCGTTCCTGTTTAAATCCGGATCATTGCAACATCTATCGCTTAGGAGTAAGTAGAGACAGTAAACCAACACCATCAGATTTAGTTTAGAATCTTGGCTTCAATTATCCTATGATGCCACCTCCACTCATGGATGTGTTTTTAGATGTGGTGGTGTCCTCCTGTTTCAAAAATGTTAGTAGCTCCATCCTAGTCTCATATGTTACCAGAAATTGATAATGCATAAAGAATGTTATAGAAAAAAAGTACCATTCCATTGCAATATCAGTAAGGGTTCTCTAAAAGAAATGCAATTGGACATTATCATCCATAAAAGAGTTGGATGAAAACCACAAGAATTAGTTCATGATATGAATTGATGCGTTTTATCCAGGATCTCCATCAAACTCTAGAATATTTGAAGGTAATTTAGACAAAATGGTTGGGCATGAAGAGTCATGAAAAATAGGGTCATTCATCAATTAGGAAAAAAATGGTAAGTCTAGTGTTTCTAAGAACAATAAATATAAGTGAAGAAATAGATTCTAAGAAAGAGACATATGTCTTATATGATAAAAATGAATCTTGTAGTATCCCCATGTTTTTTCTTCTCAAGATTTATTAACCTCCATTGGAACTATTACCGTTATGAGCATGCAAACTAGGAACAAACTTGCTATCAAAAGGATCATTTACCTTATGGGTACTTACCCTAGGGAAAAATATATTCCCAAAATCATGATTATCAATATTACCATGAGCTTACCTAAGAGCACTTCCTCAAAGAATGAATGAACCTATAAGGTGTTTCCTCTTCCAGGGGAATTATCACTAGACACATCAGTACTCCTAGAAGCATGACTTAACCCCAAAAAATGATGTTCCTTTAGATCCATAACTACCCCATGGGATATTGAATCCCCCCAAAATATTATTAGCCTTAACAATAATAGGAAGAATCCATAATCCCCATGAAGAATCCATCTAAAAGTAATTATAATATCTATATTGGTGGGATCCCTATCAATATTCTAGATCTATGAGGTAACCATCTAGCTCCAACTTGTGAACTTTGGATTTTCCCTATACTAAATACAAGTCTAGTTGAGGGAATATGTATCGATACTTTCGGAATACTAAGAGGAGAAAATGAAATCACTAACGACATTCCCTAAATGGAAAATGCAAATATGCTAGGTATGGGACCTAATGAACCTATTATAATGATAAAGGGTAACAAATTCATTATAAACATTCCTCAAGTAATACTTGTTGATGATGAGGAAGGCTATCACATGGTGGAGGTGCTAGTCACAATAGATATATGATGATGACTATAAAGTCGTGAAAATTTCTCACTGAGAACTTTACTTATCTTAATGAGTATATATTTACAAGGATTGGTCAAAGGAGGGTTGAAGTTAGATAGTGGACTTTCATCTACCACTTTAGGAACTACTTTCTCTAGCCCTTGAGAACCAAATATTATCCTTATTCTAGATTTAAAAGTACCATTTAAGAACTTATTCTTATTTATATCTTGTGAACTACCTCTTACAAATTATCCATCTATGCTTTATCATCCTTTTACAAGTAAGGCATCTATGATATAACTTTCCATGTATTTACACCTAATATCCATAGACAACTAGGGTGAGAAACCATCATAGAAACTTAAAAGAAGATGCATTACTAACCATGGCGACAACCAAACTACCCCATGAGTTTGGTAAAGATCTAAATAAACTAATACACATATCTTCATTAGATATCTTAATATAGAGTGACGATAATTGATTTACGTTGGTATTTAAGAAATCTAAATGACCTGTAACTTAATCTCCATAATTCATCCTTACATTATAAAACTTATTCTACAAGAAAATTTTGTTACTAGGGACATATACTAATACAAATCCCTTAAATTATCCCATTGTTCCTTGTGTAAATTATCATAAATCATTTAGTAATAATGAATCTAAAAGGTTAAATTAGATTATACTATTTTCTTTTTTATTGAAATTTTTTAGTCATATATTGACATTCTTGTAGCTTTTCTACTTGGATCCATAGTGACCCATTGATATTTTTCTATGAAAATATATTCCATCTTGGGTTTCATACACTACAACAAAAAAGGTCATTGGTGAGGGTCATGCCTATGACGGACCTTTAAGGTCTGTCACCAATGTCGAATATGGTGATAGCCTTTAAAAATTTGTTGTTGTATGTGTATATAGTGATGTCTTTTAAGGTTTGTCACCAAAGCCATTTTCAATTACACTTTTGGTGAGGGTCGTTAAAGGCCCATCACTAATTCTCTCTTTGGTGACACTTTTGGTGAGAGTCATTAAAGTATCATCACTAATTCTCTCTCTAGTGACACTTCTAGTGATGATCTTTTATTGATTGTCACCAATGATCTTTTTGGTTACTTTTGGTGATGGTCAATAAATATTCGTCATCATTGATCATTTTAATGAGTTTTTTATGATGCTTCATGCCTATGACAGACCTTTAAGGTCCATCACCAATGTCTCATATGTTGACAACCTTTAAAAAATCGTTGTTGTAAGTGTATATAATGATGGTCCTTTATGTTTTGACACCAAAGCCATTTTCAATGACACTTTTGGTGAGGGTCGTTAAAGGCCCATCACTAATTCTCTCTATGGTGACACTTTTGGTGAGGGTCATTAAAGGCCCATCACTAATTCTCTCTTTGGTGACACTTCTAGTGACGATCTTTTATTGACCCTCACCAATGCTCTTTTTGGTTACTTTTGGTTATGGTCAAAAATGTTCATCATCATTGATCATTCCAATGAGTTTTTGATGATGCCATGTACCTACTATTATATTTTTTGTCAAAAGATAATGATTTAAGTCCATTGTTGTGGAGTATTTTTCATTATGTGTCCAAGGTCATAGTGGTTATAATAGTGAGTCAATTTGTTAAGAATAAATTATTGTGTATCATTTCCCTCAAGTCATAAGAATATAGTTTTCTTATGAGTCGACACATGATTCATCTTTATTAGGTTTACTATCTAGAAAATTTCCTTTAAATAAAGTTTTACTAATGTGTGTAGGAACTATATTATTCAATACATAATCAAGCTCTATAAATTCTATTAATGAGATAGACCTAGCACTTTTCAACACTCATGGCACACCTTAACATGCTTTGGAATAGTACACTAACATTCCTTGGTACCTCGCATGTCTTGGGACATCTTTGTACCTGGAACATATTTGTACCTAGAACATCTTGTCATGAGTAGGATGCCCGTGCACATGTTGGCATGCCCTAGTATAGCATAACACTCCCCTATCATGTGTTGACATGCCCTGTAGTCCCTAGCATGCCCTGGAACACCTTGGCATAATATTGCATTGACAAATATTAGCACTCGGCACACATTGGCGCTTGGCATGTATTGGAACATATTATTAGTGTGCCTAGAATGCCCCTTTTGAAAAAGATAAAGTCTTGACTTATTAACACTCTTATGTGTTCATTTCCTTTCATTTTAGCTTGGCTATTCCTTTTGTTTCCATGAAAGTCCTTGACAAATATTGGCATACTCTAGCAACCTACACATCCTAGCATGTCTTAGTACCTGGCATGCCTTGGCCCTATTTGGCACATGTTAGCACACCCCTGAAATACCTATCACACTTTAGCACTTCTTGACATTCCCCGATATTCCCTAGCATGCCTTACCCATTCTTAGCATATCTTTTCACTCCCTCGTTGGCATGAAAGCTAGCACTCATTGACAGTCCCCGAAACATGCTAATATTCATTCACTTCCATGCATTTTGACCTAGTGCTCCCTTATGTTTTCCTAGTACTACCTAACACTCTTCATCATGCATTAGCACTCTCTAGCACACCTTAGCACTCTTTGATATGATTTTCCACTTCATATCATGAATCACACTCCCTGACATACATTAGCACTTCGCATGTGTTGGCACTTGGAAAGTCTTAGCATTTTTGGCATGAGTTGAGATGACTTGGTATGCTTTGGCATTGTTTAACATTAAATTTATTTGAGAAAAAATATTCAAAACTAGATGAGAAGAAACAGATGATATTTGGCACTTAGAATGCATTGACACTTGGCACTTGGAACCTATTGGAACCTAGTGTTGGTGTGCCTAGCATGCCCCTCACGGAAAAGGTAAATTGAGGACTTATTAACCCTATTATGTGCTCATTTACTTGTATTTTAACTTGTTCCTCCAATTTTTTTTCCTTGATAGGCCCTAACATGCATTGTCACACCCTTGTACATCTTGGCATGCCTTAGCACTTGCCACATTTTAGATTGTTTGGCATGTATTCGTACTATCTGGCACATGTTAGCATACCCTATCATTCCCTTACACACCTTATAAGTCATGACCTCACAAATAGAATTACATTTTTCCATGACTTGGGAACCTTACATTCACTAGAACACCTTGGCACTCCCTAGTTGTCATGCCCTTTGTTATCCTCCACAATGTCTTAGGCTGATGAGGGGATTGATAGAGGTAACCATAGACCAAGATTTTAGCTTGGTAGCTAGCCCCACCAAACCAAAGAGGGCTCTCTCTATGAAATCATAGCTAAGAGATGATTGGAATGTAAAGGATTTTAGGCTATATAGCTAGGCTCAGGTGGATTTTGGTGTTGGATAAGGGAGAAAAACTAGGTAGCTAGGTCAGAGGATCAAAGGGTTACAACAACAAATATACAAAGGAGAAAGGTAGAATTACTTTTGTGATGGATATTAGGGTTTTTCGGTGTAGTGTAGTGTTTAGAAGAAAAAAAATTTCTTAATGAGCATGAAACATTAATTCATTAAGAAATAATGAAAGTAACACATGATAATGTTTTTTCCATCAAAATAGAGATTTATGCAAAGAATTTTGTTTATAAATGTAACGAAAACCATTAACGAATTGATGAATGGAAAGAGAAGATGAATATCTTTCATATAAAGCTATAACAAAGAAAAAATAGCATCACAAACTTACTGCACATGAATTCCAAGATAATAGTTGTAACTTGTGTCCTTTGATTTCCGAAAAATGTCCAAGTACAAGCTACAATATTTCTCTCCTATGAAATCCAACCTATTTTATTACTGAGAAAATAATACATAAATACCAGAACAACATCTCCCCACTCTCAGAGGTCGAATCCATGACTCTAGGAACTATTCCATGAGGTGTTCTAACCAAACCCTAATGTCTAGGGAAGTTAAAAACAACTTCTATAATTAACTTTGACTCCAACCTCTCTCATAAATGAGGTCAAATTTACATCAAAACAAACTAAAAGGACTAACCACCCATTATTTACATTTATTTTTACCATTGACATTCATCTAATTCACCTTTTTGACTTTTACCAAATTTAAATTAGGAATTACAAAACATTACACTGAAAAATTTACAAACATCTCAGAAATTTAAAGGTGTGCAATGAGCTATTGAAGGCCATTTTGGAGTACCTTTATGAAGTCCAAATCCAGATCTGAAGCCTTTTCTAGAAATCTGGGAGAGTTTAGATGTCTTTAAAGTATTTTTACACTCAAAATGACCCATTTTTGGCTGATATATGGCCATTCTCCCAAGCTGTCTTCAAGTGCAGAGTGAAATGGAAAAAGAGGGGTAGAAAGGTGATTTTTGGCTTCCTTTTTGCAAATTCCTCAAAAAATAAGCCCCAGACTAGGAAATTGAGAAAATGGGTCTTGAGAGGGGCTCATACGATTTTAAAAAATGTTGAGTTTCCATCATTTGGAGCCCAGAGGAAGAAACATAACGTGAGCTCATTGCGCTCCTAGACATAAATTGCCAAAAAATTCCAAGTCTGCACTTGTTTGCACCAAAACAAAAAAAAATCTGCAAATCCTCCCAACATTTTTCTAGAGATGCCTAATGAGGCATGTTATACAATCACGGATGCATCAACAAGAAAACCTAACTTACCCTTCTCCTCTTGTATGATTCGGGTTTCCTTGCGTTTTTCCTTCAGCTACTTGATTTTGACCTTGGCAACCTGATTCCTTGTGTAATAATGGATGGCCATTTTATCTTGAAACTTGTTATCCCTGTTGGAATTTTGAAGGAGATTCTCATGGTAGAAATTTACTTTGTCAAGCTAAAACTCCCTGTCCTCATTTATTTCCAGGGCAATCCTCTCTTCAAAGTTCAATTCTTCCATTGGTGGCTTTTGTTCTCTTTCCCTCTGAAGTGCCTCCCTAAGACCCGTTGTCCTTTGTCTCTTCCTTGCCCCATGTCCTTCATGCTACTCAGCTTCCCCATGGTCAACTAATTCCTTTCCTTTCATCTATTCTTTCTTGGCTTTGAATTTCCCTTTCTCCATGAATAGTTGTTTTGCATTAAGTTGATTGTTTTCTTGCTCAAGGAATGAAATGATGAATTTGGCCCTTTCCAAATTTTCCTTGAGCTCCATAATCAGAGGATCCTTCTCTTTGCTGACTTGTTACAGGGTTTTCTTCTCATCATGTTCCTTCAAGTCAAATAGGTCAAATTCATGCTCAATGGGCTCCTCATCATGCAAAGAAGCATCATGATGTGATGGTGATCCCTATTTTGCTAATGTCGTAGGCTTGGTCCCTTCCCCAATTTGAGGAGAAAACATAATGCTTCTGCCTCTCTGATATGTCTTAGTCACCTGAGGCCTAGGTGCCATGGAAACCTCATCATATTTGCATGATGAGCCCACCTCCATGGGTTGTACTAACATGGTTTGGTGTTGTCTTGGTGAAGTGATTATATGCATTTTCAAGGCTGCCTCAATGAAGGTGACCCATGTCATGTTCTTCTCTTTCAATTGATGGAGTACTATAACCTTTATCAAGCTATGGTGAAATAGGTTGGGATAATGCACTTTTCCTTTCAATTTCACCCTTTCAGACAATTTCGTTAGGCTCCTATACAAGTAACTCGAAAAATTTAGAGACTTGGCAATTGTAAAGTGCATGAGCAGTCTTATGTGATATTGATATAGCCTAGAAAATATGCCCTCACATGTCAAGGAATTCATGACAACCTTCATCAATGGTGCATATCTCTCCAATGAGTATCTGAATGGGAAAACATGTGAGTGAGCTCCTTTGTATTGTGATTTCAAATAGGGTTTGTACTCTTCTAGGTCTAGGTTCATGCCTTTGAACTAGTTTTCATCATGGTTTTGTATGCCTGTAGCTAAAGAGATGGAATCCACTGAAAGCATGAAATCAGTCCCTGCAATGGTGATCTTTTCTTCCTTCAAGGTGAGGGAAAATATACTTGTGAGATGCTCATGGTAACCTACTTCCTGCACTATTTGACAAAACCCTAAACAATTGACATCTTCAAATCATTTCATGACAAATGGGGGAGAGCTGATTTCATTGCAATTAGGAGGCTCAAAGCTCAGTATATTCCCCCCTTTTTGTGCTTCCTCTTCTCTCATGGTGATGAGTCAAGCTCCATACTTCAAACCCTAGGTGAAAGGCAAGCCAAAAAAGTGAAATTTGATGTTGTGAGGGAATCAGGTAGTATGATCGTCTTAGGATTTGCCTAAATTTGTAAGGATATTTAGGAGGCTTTGGGATGATGTTAGTGAGTAGGGGTAAAAGGAATTTTTGGAAATGAGTGAGGGGAGGGGGTGGAAAAGGCCAAAACACAACCTTATCCTAGAATGAGATAGGGTAGATTAGGGTTTAGAGGAAAATGATAGAAAATGAGGGGATAAGGATTTGTGATGGATGGAAATGGTGTATTAGCTGCAAACAATGGTGTAGGGACACGGAATATAGGGTTTAGGGCAGAAACTCATCCTTTGAGGATCAAAACCATGGAAATCATGTAAACCCTAGAAGAAGAAGAAATTGATCATTTGCTTGAAATATGAGGCAAAGGAGGGCATGAAAATGATTAAAATTACTTGTTATAGAGCCTCGAGGATGAAATTACTGAAGAGGAGCTTTAAAAAATGAATTTTCGTGGTCAGAAAACAATTTTGGACAACTCTACCCCATGTGCAACGAAGGTTTCCTGTGCATAGTGAGAGTCAATTTTTGCCAATGAGGAATATGGAATCACATTTTTTTGCAAAGGAGACAGAGTATCTCGATGCTAGGATGGTAGACAAGTGCAAATGAGTGTGAATGATCTCCTCCATGTGCTTTTATAATTTGATTTGGTGTCTAAGTGATTAATGAGGTAGGATGGCCCACCGCACTGTTAGAAAATTATATATTACAAAGCAATGGAACACATATAATATTGCAGAAATATAAACACAGAAAATGCATAAAACAAGAGAGACACAAATATACATGGTTCACCCAATTTGGGCTATGTCCACATAGAAACAACTAGTCCTTCCTTTTATTATATTATCCAGCAAACTGAAGAGATATAACCTACATCAGATCCGTTGTAACTCCCTTTTCGCTCTCATCCTCTCTTTTCTTCACTCAGAATACAGATATGATAGACGCAATACAATTCCCTCATATATAGTGAGGGGTTACCTTCTACGGAAAAAAACCCTAAATTAAATATAACTTCTACCATCAGATCATCCACCTAATGAACAACCCAGATTGACTAGAAATTAATAGACTTTTATAAGGAAATTTTACATATGTTTTTAGCTTCAGAGGTGTTGCTGCCGAGCCCTTGCTGGCCCCTGGACCCCCCAGCCAGGGGGGTCATTGGGCCCCCCGAACCCTCACGGGGCGGACAACTACCCCCCGCACCCCCCCGCGTAGAGGGGTGTACAATCTTTCTGGGGTATACATCCAGTTGAGACCGTTGAATACAGAAGATAATTAGGCTCCACACCCAACAATCTCCCACTTGGAGACTGAATATAGCAACTCCATCGCAGCTTCATTTGCTAGATAATGGCTCCACTTTTTACCTGGTTGTTTCTCATCGTCTTCATCATACTTGAAGACCAATTGAAACTGAGCAGATTCTCAGTTTCTACTTGGTTACAACTTTTGTTAACATATCTCTAGGATTCTAGTTAGTGTGTATATTTTCCAGCTTCAACTGTCCATCTTCCAATGTTGTCCGTATGAAATGGTACTTCAGATATATATGCTTGGTCTTGGAATGAAATGTAGAGTTCTTTGCAAGATGTATGGCACTCTGGTTATCACTGTATAACCTACCCAAATCCTGCTTCTTACCCAATTCATCTAGAAACCTTTGTAACCAAATCATTTCTTTACTAGCCTCTATAGCAGCAACATACTCTGCTTCTATTGTTGAAAGGCAACAAGAATTTGGATTTTTGAAACCAAACTAGCAGTTGTTCCACCTATAGTAAATACATATCCTGTAGTGCTCCTCCTATTATCTCTATCACTCGCCATATCTGCATCAACATATCCCTATAGAGCAATGTTTGAACCACCAAAGCATAACACTTGATCTTTGGTACCTCTCAAATACCTGAGAATCCACTTCACTGCCATCCAATGTTCTTTACCTAGATTGTTTAGGTACCTTCTTACAACTCCCACTGCATGTGCAAGATCAAGCCTTGTGCAGACCATTGCATACATTAAGCTTCGAACTGCTGATGCATATGGAACTTTAGACATATGAGCCATTTCTTCCTAAGTCTTGGGACATGCCTCCTTACTTAATTTGAAATGGCTAGCCAAAGGTATACTCACTGGTTTTGCATTCTGCATATTAAACTTTTTCAACACCTTTTCTATGTACTCACTTTGAGACAATGTTAATTTGTGATTCTTCCTGTCTCTAGTTATTCTCATACCATGGATTTGTTTTTCAGCACCCAAATCCTTGATTGCAAATGAGTTTGCCAATTTCCTTTTGAGCACATTTATTTCATGCATGTTAGAACCTGCAACAAGCATGTCATCTACATACAATAACAATATAATATAGCTACCATCATTTTCCCTTTTGAGATAAACACAATGATCAGAGTGACACCTAGTATAACCTTGTTCAGACATAAACCTGACAAATTTTAGATACCACTACCTTGGAGCTTGTTTTAAGCCATACAAGCTCTTCTTCAACCTGCACACTAGTATCTCCTTCCCTTTTACCTCATATCCTTATGGCTGCTACATATATATCTCTTCCTCCAAATCCCCATGGAGGAAGGTTGTCTTTACCTCTAACTACTCAAGATGCAAATCTTCAACTGCTACTAGACTTATAATAGTTCTGATTGAAGTCATTTTCACAATAGAAAAAAATATCTCATCAAAGTCTATACCCTTTTTCTATGCAAACCCTTTCGCCACAAGTCTAGCTTTATACCTTTTCTACCTCCATCTTCTTCCTTCAACTTGTAAACCCATTTATTATGCAATGTTGTTTTACCTGCAGGCAACCTGACTAAGTCCCAAGTCTAGTTATGTGCTAAGGAGTCCATCTCTTCTTTCTCATGGCTTTGCTCCCACTTCTTCCTGGTTTCTACCTGCACTACTTCTTCATAACATTCTGGTTCACCAAAATCAGTCAACAATATAAATATAATGAAGGAGAGTACCATTCAGGGGCTCTACTTATCTCGGTAGATCTTCTAACACCACTTTCAGGTGTTTGAAGTGCTTGTTACTATTGTGGTTGGTGTTCTGGCTGTTGATCATTATGGTTTTCAGGCACCATCACTTTTCTTGTGATATCATCAAGCACTGTGTATTCTTTGTTTTCTTTTTCCTATTTCTTTTCCTGCAACTGATTCTTATACGAGACCTTTTAATTGAATATTACATCTTTGCTCCTAATGATTTTTTGATTTTCATAATCATATAAGCGATAACCAAAATAATTAATGCCATATCCAATAAAGGTACATTTCTTTGATTTTGCCTCAAGCTTTGTTGTATTTTCTTTGTTAATCTGGACAAAGGCTTTACAACCAAAAGTCTTTAAAAAAGACTAGTTTACCCTTTTACCTATCCATGCCTCCTCTGGAATACGACCATCCAAGGAACCGTAAGGCCCTCTGTTTATTAGATAAACAACAATATCTACAGCATCTACCCAAAATTGTAAAGGCAATCCTGCATGCAATCTCATGCACCTTGCATGCTCCATGATTGTCCTGTTCATCCTTTCTAACACGCCATTTTCTTGTGGTGTTCTTGGAACTATCTTCTCTCTATGAATTCCATTTTATGAACAATACCTATCAAACTCTTTGTTGCAATATTCACCTCCATTATCTGATCTGAGACACTTCAACCTTTTCCCTGTCTCATTTTTAGCAAAAGCTTTCCATTTCTTGAGAGTATCAAATACATCAGATTTATTTCGAATACAATAAATCCCGGTTTTTCTCGTTGCATCATCAATAAAAGTAACATAATAATTAGAGCTACTAAGAGATGATACCTGAGCGGGTCCCCATACATCTGTATGCACAAGCTCTAATTTTTCGCTCTTCTTTTGTTTTCCAACTCTAAGGAATCTGACTCTCTTTTGTTTTCCATAAACACCATTCTCACAGAATTTTAAATCAACATGCTTCAAACTTGGCAAAAGATTTCTTGAGTGAAGAATATACATCCCCTTCTCACTGATATGCCCAAGCCTATGATGCCACAATGGCGTACCTTATTTTGTAGAATTTAAAGCATTAACATAATTAGAAATACCATTGCATAAGTACAATGTACCAACCTTTTCTCATTTCGCTATTATTAGGGATCCTTTAGTGACCTTCTAGGTTTTATCTGTGAAAGTAGTTACGCAACCTTCACCTCCTGAATACCCTGTTGAAATTAGATTTTTCTTCAGATCTAGAACATGCCTTACCTCCTTCAATAGCCATTGATTTCCATTCTGCTATTTTATGAAAATTGTACCCATTCCAACGATTTTACAAGGTTTTTCATCACCTAATCGAACCTATCCAAAATCTCCTTGAACATAATCATGAAAATGTTTCTTATCAGTTGTGGCATGAAATGGGGCCCCTGAATCTACCACCTAGGCATCAATAATATTTTCTAGTGAAAGAATCAAATCATCTTGCAACACATCACCTGTTACATTCACTTCATGATTAGTTTCTTGCTCTGCGTCTCCTTCTTTTCTCTTCCGAGACTTGCAGTCTTTCTTCAGGTGTCCTTTCTTCCCACATTTCCAGCACACTATCCCCGATCTGGACTTGGATCTCCCTTTCTTTGACTTACTGTGATATCCTAGGCTCTTTCCTGTTTCCATTTTTCTTCCCCTAGTCTCTGCAATCAAAGAATTACTTGATGTCTCACCGGAGCTTTTCCGTTGCATTTCCTCACTAAGGATTGCACCGACAACATCATCAAACTTTAAAGTAGTAGATCCAGAGATAGAGTTACTAATGGCCATAACTAAACCATTCCAACTTTCTGGTAACGAGCACAGAAATAATAGAGCCCTAACTTCATCATCAAAAGTTACCCCTACAGAACTTAACTGACTTGTAACTGTATTAAAATCATTTAAATGATTAGCAACAGATCCACCTTCTGATATCTTCATATTAAATAAATGCTTCATAAGAAATACCTTATTTGAGTCCAAGGGTTTTTCATATAGTTTGGCCAATGTCGACATTAAACCCTCTGTTGTCGTTTCCTTTGAAATATTAAATGCTACCAACGTTGCTAGGGACAACTATATTGTTCCAAGTGCCTTCCTGTTGAGAATATCACATTCTGTGTCTGTCATACTTGTCAGCTTCTTTGTCTTTCCACTCAATGGTAGGTACAGATCTCTCTCATACAAATAATCTTCCATCTCCATCTTCCACAGTTGGTAGTTTTGGCCGTTGAAGTTTTCAACCCTAAACTTACCATCTTACGCCATTGCTCCCACTCGAACTAGGAACCCTTCTCTCCTACGATTTTATCAGCCAAATAGACCTTTGGCTCTGATACCAGTTGTTAGAAAATTATATATTACAGAGCAATGGAACACATATAATATTGCAGAAATATAAACACAGAAAACACATAAAACAAGAGAGACACAGAGATACATGGTTCACCCAATTTGGGCTACATCCATGGAGAAACAACTAGTCCTTCCTTTTATTATATTATCTAGCAAACTGAAGAGATACAACCTTCAACAGATTCGATGTAACTCCCTCTTCACTCTCAATCTCCTCTCTTTTCTTCACTCAGAATATAGATATGATAGACGCAATACAATTCCCTCATATATAGTGAGGGGTTGCCCTCTAGGGAAAAAAACCATAAATTAAATATAAATTCTATCGTCAAATCATTCGCCTAATGAATGGCCCAGATTGTCTAGAAATTACTAGATTTTTACAAGGCAATTTTACATCTGTTTTTTGCTTTGGGGGCGCTGCCCCCGAGGCCCCACTGGCCTCTGGACCCCCCAACCGAGGAAGATCGGCCCCCCCGAACCCCGTGGGGGGGGATAAGTCCCTCCCACACCCCCCCACATGGAGGGGTGTACAATCTTCCTGGGGTATACATTCTGTTGAGACCTTTGAATACAGAACATAATTAGGCTTCACACCCAACACTCACCAATTCACTTTAATTTGAGTTTTGTAGCCTTAGGACCTCTTCTTGTAACTTTAGAACCTTAGGAACATTATTACATCTGAAAACATAAATTACATTTCAAATCAAGTGTTATTGAAAAAATTTACCTATTGCTACTCCTCATTTGTATGATTTATACATGAAATGACTGATTTTGTGACCTTAACCCTAATGACCTAATAGTGACATTGAGCTGAATGGAGACCATGATGATGTGACTCAAGTGATATTAATGATGTTTTCATGATGGTAGACTCAACTGAGTGATGAAAGTGACCGGCATATGAAATTCTTGAGAGAGTGGAAATAGCCCTAGACACACTAACCAGTGACCAAATTTTTATTCGAAGACTCATTGAAATGACAAAAATTTGACTTGACACCCTAACAACACCTTGTAAGAGCATATTTGATCATTGGTGATAGACTGATGTAACTGACAATAACACCCTCACATTTAACCTTACTTTTTTTGTGATTTGGGAACCCAACCAATTCATTAACAAAACAATATTGTGCCCAACCCAAAGTCTCCCTTTCTCTGAAATTGTTTTGTCCACACCTTATCACAACCATAGGCTTGCCTCCTGCAACTACAATTCTAAACTTCTCCTAAAACACTTCATCCTTGGGACACCTAGAATTCACTAACACTCCTTGGCACACACTCTTATTTGTTCATTTCCAAGAATTTTGTCTTAGTTCTCCCTTGTGTTCTCCTGACTCTCCCTAAAACTTCTCACCATCCACTGACACTATCTTCCATGTGTTAGCACACCTTTTCATTCCTTGGCATGCCCTAAAACTCCTTAGCTATCATGCCCTCACAATCACCCTTACTTTTTTTAGACTTGGTCGGAACCCAACCAAGTCCTGCCTTGTTGGGTGCAGGATCCCCCAAGGGAAGTTTTGGGGCTTAGAGCCCAAATTTTGGTCAAATATTGAATTCTGATGTAAAGACTCCACATTTTGTGGGTGCGAGGCGCGTAGTTTGTAAAAGAGTCATAGGGTTGTCTGCCCTTAGTTCTTTTATTATAATGTTGGCTGTAGAAATCTACCCATGGTCCATGGACCATGGAATTGTATAAATAGAGAGAGGCTCTAAGTATTTAAGATATCAATTGATTCGAATAGAAAATGGCACCAACCCATGGTATTCATCCACCCATGCAATTTACCCATGGTATTGTAAGTGGCATCCACCCATGGTATTCATTCACCCATGGAATTGAGCCATGGTATTATGAAATCCATCCATGGTATTCATTCACCCGTGGAATTGACCCGTGGTATTGTGACATCCACCCATGGTATTCATTCACCCATCGAATTGACCCGTGGTATTGTAACTTAAAAATACTATAAGTAACAAGTCACATTTTGTAAAAGGACAGTTTGTCTGCCACAATGTATCTCTTACAATTATTCTCCATTTTAATAAAATACTTCTTTGTGGTTTGTTTATTGGGCATTCTACTCTTTTTTCTTCTAGCAATTTTAATTTTTTCAGATCTTGTACACATCCTCCCCAATATCCATTTCAATATTTTAGATCTTAAGAGGGCCCCCCCCCCCCCCCAAGACCCGGATCAATGGTATCAGAGCAGGTTATGATTCCATGGGAATGAGGGTTTCATGCATATTTCAGTTTCAAATTCTTGCAGCAATATTCAACAAAGTTCAGGCACACACTGCGACCTGAACAGAGCACTTTCTTGGGCCAAGCAGGAAGAATTTTTATTTTTTATTTTTTTGCAGGATTCTTTTTTGGGCGACGATTTTGCAGATTAGATATGAAACATTTGGTACAATATTTACAAAAACAAATAACAGATCTAGATTCCTTGTGAAAAAATACCAAAATTCAAAAAAAATCTGCTGAATCAGAGTCTGGATGAGGGAGATGTCACTAATTTAAAATTAGCTATGTTGTAAACTTTTTTTATGATGACAACTGGTGGACAGTGACTTTCCTATCATTTTTTTAATTTTTTGTGCAAAATTTCAAAAAAAGGATTGTAGATCTGAGCTCGTCTTGAAAAATCACCCAATTTCAAAAAAAATGGGTCAAATCGGAGTTCAGATGTGGGAGATATCGTTGGTTTAAAATCAACTTTTTTTATAAAACTTTTGTGACGATAGAAAAATAGCAGCGCGAATAAGAGATTCTAGAGTCTCCAAATAAGGATTTCCAACACATGGGAAGATGTAAAATGATCCTTCTGCTCCCAAAAACAAGTTGTAATAAATATTATGAGTTATATTGACTGAGTTATGTCCATTTTAATTCTGGAGCAGAATTCAGAGTGGGTTCCCTTTAGAGACATCCCCTCCTACCCCACTTTAGTAGGCACCTACTTCACATTCATCAATTTCAGCATAGCAACATTCAGCTTGGGTTATTTGGAGACATGCCCTCCCACCCCAGGCTATGTAGGCACCTGCTACTTCATCAACAACCAAGATCACGGTTATGTGTCAACCGCACAAAATCCTTGTCATCGAAGTCCATTTGCTAGGCCACACACTATTAGTATCATAGTTGGTCACAAGCATTACAGGGTATCTCTATCCTCATATATTCATTTTTCATAGTTATGGGTCATCCACAAACCCTCACTTCATCGAAGTCCATTTGCTAGGCAACATGTTGGCAGTGTCAGAGTTGGTCATAAGCATTACCGGGTATCTCTATTCTTGGATCTTCATTCATCATGGTTATGGGTCATCCACAAACCCACACTTCATCGAATTCCATTTGCTAGGTTTCACACCGTCAGAATCACAATTGGTCACAAAAATTACAGGGTATCTCTATCCTCAGATCTTCATTCATCATGGTTATGGGTTAACCACATAAAACCCTTGTCTTCGGTGGCTCTTCATATTCAACAAAGGCTTCACAGGAGGGAACTTTACGCAATGGGAACCATTACTTATTAAGAAGGGAGGAATGACCCGAATCGAAAATGGTATCAACCCATGGTATTCATCCACCCACACTATTGTAAGTGGCATCCACCCATGGTATTGTAACTGACATCCACCCATGGTATTTGCCCATGGTATTGTGACATCCACCCATGGTATTCATTCACCCATGGAATTGACCCGTGGTATTGTGACATCAACCCATGGTATTCATTCACCCATGGAATTGACCCATGGTATTGGAACTAAAAAATACTATAAGTGACAAGTCACATCTTGTAAAAGGACATTTTTTCTCCCACAATGTAGCTTTTACAATTATTCTCCATTTTAATAAAAAAATTCTTTGTGTTTTTCTTATTAGGCATTCTACTCTTTTTATTTTGGCAATTCCAATTTTTTTTTCAGATCTTGGGGGCCTACCCCCCAAGATCCATTTCAATCTTTTAGATCTTGATGTCCTCCCCCTTAGATCTAGATCATCAATTGATAAAAAGAAGATGACCATATGATGTATGTGAGATAGATATGTGGAGTAAAGTATAGTTTTGGGTCGTAGAATAGGAGAAGGCTTTGTAGCTGAGTGCGCAAGGCGAGTTGAGTCTATAACAATTGGAAGTATTAATAAAGAGAATTTTCCTATCATTTCTATGTATTTTATTTCCTGTTTTATGCATCTGTTATCTTGGGTATGAAATTCACTTCTAACACTTACATGATGCATGAATGTGTATAATTGTATTAATTAAGTGAATGCAAGATAGAATATCTATTTATGCGAAGTTAACTAAGATATGTTAAGAAGATAACTAAGGTACGCGGTGTATTTTTGGGAAATAATGCAGTATGCTACCCTAGCAGTGCGAAAGCATCTCAGCCCCTGGTTAGGGCTACACGAAAGATGATTATAATAGATCGCGAAGGTATTGAATGCTGGAACACTGCGTGAAATGACCTGCACAAAGACAGATCTAGTTGGACTAAATTGACATCTCAGACATCTAAAGGGTGTGGAAACTTGGTTCCAACATCCCCCCCTACTGCTTCTGGTGAGACTTCAATCCGCGCTCTGCAAGCCGATGCCGAAAGGCCTAGTAGTGTAAGGATTTGTTTGGATACATAAATTTGGACCTAGGTCAGGCCCCCATAAGCCAGCAAATGGTTTTGTTGCCGGGAACAGAATCTACATAGAGATGTCTAATGTTTTATCATTGGAATCCAAATAAGAAAGAAATTGAAGGCTGGTTGGATAGAAAAATTCACGAGTTCACCGTGCAGGAGAACGAGAACCCATGACTATCAAAAGAAGAGTGGTTAGACTACTACATGTACACGGAGATCCATGAAATCTTCTTCACATCCTTCCCTACTGAGCTATACAAGTGGATTACGAAGCTAGCAAATAGCCAAGGAAGGTGGAAGCTTGATAGTCCTATTGTGTGGACCCCAGAGTTAGTGTGAAGGTTGGAAGAATCGAAGGATAAGATCACGCACATCATTTACCATTGGCTTGATCGTATTATAGGAGGATTCATTACTGAATTTGTGGTTGACACCTCAGTTAGCTACAATGAGGCAGAGCGACACTTTCTCAAAGGATTGCAAGGTAAGTATGTAAAGTCTTTGAATACTTAAATTAAAATTCTATTATGTGAAAAGAGGGTTATGCAGTTACCTTGATCTTTGGGGATATGCAAAGTGGAAAATATTACATGAACGAAGGAAATATGGGACCAGAAACTAGCCCCTTGATTTCACCTCCGCGAGGGGACGAGGAAGAGCTCGCGAAGGTCTCACCACAAAGTGCGATCCATCCGATAAGGCAAAGAATTCCGCGAATACCACCTCCACCCACACCATCACCAGCTTCACCACCATTGCCTCAATATTCACCCATACCACATCCACCACCACTACGATTCAGTATTGCAAGCACAATGAAGTTTCCTGTGCTCAAAGATTTCGGAAATGAGGATCCAGACCAATTTTGGTTCATGGTAAGGGTTGTATGGGAAGTGCAAGGAGTTATAGATGACAATATAAAGAAAGTAACACTTGTTAGCGCCCTATAGGACCATGCACTGACCTGGTATATTAAGCACTCCAATGATAATCCAAATAAGGGAATCGTGGATATCCAAGAAGTGTTAAATAGAGAATTTAGCAAGCTGAAGTCTGAAGCATAGTCGATCATTAGATTCAAAGAGATCATGATGCTACCAGACGAGACTCCTTGGGAGCTAGATTAGATGATGAAATGTACAATTCACGAAGCTAATATGAATTTTACATATGGACAACATCACGAGTGGTTTGTAGCTTCGCTAATGCCACATTTAAGGAGTGTGCTATAGCAGCAGAAGGTAACGACTCAAGCAGAGGCCTTAGAGATTGCTATGAGGCTACATGAGACCCTAATGTAGGATCCTAAATTAGGAGTTTAGCAGATCCATGCAGAGATTAAGGATTTATGCCTTGAGATGCAGAGTTTGAAACAGGATAGGACAACTCAACCAGAAGTGCGCGAAGAGGTATGGTGCATAAATTGTAAGGGTGAGGATCATGACAAGGAACACTACCAGTTTTTAACGAATTACCTCACAGGAGTAGGACCAATTCCCTTAAGGCTAGATGCATGAACAACACCTAGCACTAAGCCTGCTTTGTGGTGTGCGATTTGTCAAATATCAAGAAAACATGCCACAAACAATTGTCACTTGTTACGGAAGTACACGTAAAATTCACAAAAATTGTTCTACAACTTTTGTAGGTCAGTGGGACATGATGAGCACACTTGCAAAAGCTATGACTTGATGATGGATATAACTCCCACCTATAGAGTTCAGGCAGAAACATAGCCCCTTGACCAAAATGCAAGAATTGGGTGAACAGGATTTCAGGGGCGCGAACGAGGCCGAGGTGGTGGAGGACCTAGAGGAGGTCAAGGACAGTTGATATGGTACAATTGTGGAAGGCCATGATATTATGCCCGTGATTGCAAAAATCCAATGCACTCATCGTGTTTTTATTGCACCTTGTTTGATCATGAGATAGAAGATTGTCCTACGTTGATAGCTAGGATACATGAAAAAGGCACGCTACCACCTCCCCCGACTCAAAACCTGCAGATGATGAGGTCTGAGCACGACGAAGATCGTAATGTAAAAATTGGACTCCAAAGTGGAACCGTGATAGGAGATGACAAAGGAAAACAGCCAGAAGATAGTACCTAGTTTTTCAAAGCTCTGTTGAAAGAAGCAGATTTTGATTTGGAGTGCACTCGGGAAACCTTCATGGAGGCTAAGAAGAGATTCACTGATGCCTCCACTTCAGGAAGCAAAGATAAGTCGGAGCTGGAGATGGACCCATCTATGCTCACAACATTCCTGGAAACATGTATGAAGCTAGAGGAACTAATCAACATATGGACTAGGACCGCGCCAGGAGAACCGCATGTACTTCAGAAGATCAGAAAGCATCATAATAGAATGGGAAGAGAGATGAGACTAACTGTGCAGATCGGAGAATATGAGATGGACCAAGTAATTCGTGATTTGGGATCAGATGAAAATGTTATGCCGAAGCAGACATGGGAACGAATTGGGCGAACTATGCTAGAGTGGTCTCTAATTCAGCTAAGGATGGCGAGCGAACAAAAAATAATACCCATGGGGTGATTGCAGGGAATAAATGTGGATATTGAGGGAGCGAGCGCGCTAGTGGATTTTGAAGTGATAGAGATTGTTTATGATAGCAATCCCTACCCTGCGCTCTTAGGAATTGACTGGGCCACTGACATGAATGGGGTAATCAATCGGAATAAGTGCGAAATGATTTTTTAAAAGTAGTCACTATGCGTAGTTGTACCCCTGGACCCTACTAAAGGATCGCGCTATACGGAGCCATTGCATCACTATGAATGTGATGATGATTTGGACTGCATCTATAAGATAACAACATGACCCTAGGACTGGGTGAATCCCATCGCGGATGGGCGAAATTCATGGAAACGTGAAATCTCCTGTACTTCGAATTCGGATGAGGAAATAAAACGATGGCATAATCAATTACATGAGGTAACTACATTGAATTGTAATATGATGACAAGGTTGTTGCACTACGTATCGACAGAAGAAAGGGACTTGCCTCCTTATTATGTTTTAAGTGAGGTAGATACCTTCTTGGATAAATTTGGAAGATAATTACCAGAAAATTAATGATTCTAGGCCTCGGATTGGGTACTACATGCTATGCTTGCGAGATGGTGGTGTACGCACAAAGGGAGCTTTGATGACTGATACGAATGTAGGAGAATGACACGCACACGATTTGGGAAGCCTAGGATGCGACATACAGATAATTACAATGGACAGGATGGTCCACGTGCTCATCTAGCTAGGAGGGTGCAGGCTTATGGAAAAGAGCCCCAAACTGTGCGGATGCACATGTACTCTACGATGAAAGACCTGGTTAATAAGCATGTGTTGGAGGGAAAAAGGTGCAAATGGCTCTTAATGTTGGGAAGCCATTATGAAAAAGGAGCTATCGCACAAAATATTCTACGCACAAAGGTGATCCAAAACATGTGCAACGCACTGACCAAGGTATGCAACATGTAGCGAAGTGATTGGTTCCTGCACGTACCTGCAGCGTTATGGGCTTATAGGATGACATGCAAGAAACTGAAGGGACAGACAACTTTTAGGCTTGTCTATGGATTAGAAGTTGTAATTCCTAGGGAATACACTGTGCCTAGTCTGTGCATAGCAGTGCTCATAGGCATGATGAATCACAAAGCCCTGGAGGAGACGCTCACGCAGTTGGAAGAGCGCGAGGAAGAAAAAAATTTGGCTAGATTTCACTAGCAAGTCGAAAAGTAGCATGAAAAGGCTTGGCACGCTCGACATATTAAGTTGTGCACCTTCAGGATGAATTATTTTGTGTTGTTGTACGATAGTAAGTTCAATAAATTCCCAGGGAAGCTCAAAATGCATTGGTTGGGATCGTATGTTGTTAAGGAGATCATAGATGGTGGCATGGTGCAATTTCTAAAGTTAAATGGAGAAATCTTCCCAAGAAAGGTCAATGGAAGTCGTTTGAAAACATACACAGGGAGCTTAGCCATCTGACTAGTCGATAGAAGCATAGTCTTAGTGCTCCCAGTAGCTGAAAGGAGGTGCAGGACTATAAACTACTCTACCCGGGGACTACGTGATGTTAGGACTATGCACAATAGCAAAGTCTCCCAGGGTTCGCGACAATGCAAGGGTAGCTATGTTGCCACACAGGTCAGCTAGAAAGTGACCATTACAATCACTATTTACAATGTGATGCTTGTCTTGAGACCAAATGGAGCAAGTAGTAGGCATTTAAGGTGAACTTTATGGGCTAGATTCTTGAAAATCTATAGCCAATCGAGCATTAATGGACCAAATGTGGGGGGAATAGTCGAATTCAAATTCAAAAGGTGCTATAAATTAAAAAGGGTTGTCCATCAAACAACACTTGGAAATTTGGGGACTGAGTTGTTGCCCACATAGACATTCATGTCCCCAGACTTGTTCGATATTCTAAAGGTGAATTCGTTGCTTAAGCAATTACCCGAGACATTGAGAGAACTGTGGAATTTCACTATGGAAGCCTTGAAGAAGCCATGGATACTGGAGTAACGATCACCGAGGAAGCTGCATAGGGCATTACAGAAGTGGAAGCCCCAGAAAGTGTCGAGATAGTCGCAAAAATCCCTAAATCACCACGCACACCAAGACCTAAGAAAGAAAAGAAGGCCATGGTACCGGTGTGCGTATCACCTAGAAATCTGCTAAAGAATAGGCTCACCATGGAAGAAAAGGGCAGGCTATCAATTTGGAGGCTGATGAGGAGGAAGAATTCAAAGAAATCCTGGAAGAGGAGAATCATGTAGAAATGGAGGTTGAAACCCAGGGTGTGGACCCTCTTACTAGGTTGCCTGCATATGTTCCTCCACGGAAGGGTAAAGCAAAGGTGCCCAAAGATATAGATGAGAAAAAGAGCTCTCTGCGGACTCCGCTACTCCTTGATGACATTAATTTTGAAGGAGAGCACTTAGGATGAGTGCCCATGCTGAATTTTGAGGATTCGGATCTCAAGGACCATGAGAGGTTCCCACATCTCGCGACTGTGCAGCTGATGCACTAGAAGAAAGACGCACCAGCCAGAATCATAGAATTGGAGCCGCGTAAATGGCTGAGAGGAGTTGAGAAAGCAGGGTTGATAAACCTGCTCTTGGTGTCGCATTACCATTGCGTCCCAATGACCATTTTTGTCATCAGGAAATTGCTCTTCCTGGTACATGATGGGTGCTTGTGGTTGGAGGAGCCCATCCCCATCACAGACCATTTGATTCACATAATTACCCATCTCCCTTGCAAAGGGGAGGACCCAACGAACATCTCGGAGGGAAAGAGCGATGATTTGTCCATCGCGAAGGGCATGAAGAAGAAGTTTAAGCTAGAGACAAAGATGAGAGGGTACGCCATTTCCAACATCAACAACCCTACCATTAAATTCGTGACGTAGATATTGGAAAGGAAGGTTATGCGGAAGTGTTGTGTGGATGAGGTGCCCACATCGGTGGTTGCACTAGCAGTGCAATGCACAAAATGGGTCTGATTCAACTAGGCAAACTATTTATGTGGAGAGTTCCTTAAGAATTAACGTGAGGCACAAGAGTAGCGAAACACTTTTCACTATGCGTGGCTTCTGATGTCAATAGTACTAGTGGCCTGGGAATTGCCCAAAGATAGGCAGTTCCTAATGATCACACAGGACCTTCCGGAGACCGCGAAGTACTCTTCGCTGTGGGCAACCAGGGATGCACAAAGGATAAGGGACAGCAAAATATTCTAGGTGCTCATGGATATGAACATCAGAATGGGGATTGATCACAAGCCGTGGTTATCACCCATGATCTACAATTGTCTGCAGAGCTCATGGAGTGCAAGGAATATTTTTAGCATGTCTAGATTAGGGCATGGAAGGACCCCGCGAAAACGTGGTGGGAGTTACCCTACCTCATGAAAGATGATGTCATATCCGCGGTCTTGGAGTTGTGGCCGCCAGAGTGGCGTGCTCCAGCTGGCTCCCGAGTGGAAGCAAAGAATTTCGTCGCATAGCAGAAGAAGGAAGAGGTGAAACTGTGGATGGCGTACTTGGAAGAGAATCATAGGAAGGAAGAAATAGTGGCTAAGGCCTAGGCACCGCACGATGCTGCAAAGTTGGCAAAAGAGTAGCAGAAGACAGTAGAAGAAGAGCACGAAGGATAGAAGTCACCTTCGCCCAAGCCAAAGACAAATACAGAGCAAGGTGGCGCAGACCCATAAATAGTGTCCACCCAGCTAAAAAGTCTACACCTAAGAGAACTGGTAGGGACGCGAAAGAATTCAAAGGCTTCAAAGACTTTGTTCGACCCAATCACCCTCACTGAGGGGGATCTCCATGATATTGGAGAGATAATGAGGGATGTCACCACAGAGGTCCTCCAGTAGTTTTAGGAGCAACACCAAATGGTTTTAGGGGCTCTCCAGTCATTGATAGAGAAGTTACAGGTGCGCACTCTACAGGTTGGCACTGTGTCCACCAACCTTGCATTAGGCATGTCCGCGGTCGAGGAAATGTTCTGCGCCGAGATGACTAATGCGATAGTGCTACCATATGGCACACTCATTATAGAAAATGAGGTCGACAGGCCTACGGTCAGTGGGTTGAAGGGAATCAAATTAAATGCGGTTGTGCTCCCTTGGGAGACACTCTATATTTTGCAGGATGGAGTCACTGCAAAACTACAAACTAGGGAGGGTCGCATGCCCCAAGTAATGAAAGAGCAGCGCATCAACATGGAACAGTTGAGCCTGTAGCGTGACAAGGTAGTGGTGTAGAATAGACAAATAGTGTAGGTTGTAGAGGAAGCCTTTCAGATGGTCTTGGAGTTGACAATCCAGGCAGAAGAAACAGTGGAGATGCGCGTCCTAAAATTAGCAGCAGGGGTGCACGAGGCAAAAGAGGAAATGGCCAGGGTTCAGCTAGAGCTGAACCTTTAGATAGTGGAACTGCAGTTGAAGGTGGGGCCTTCAACTCCAGAGAGATTAAGGAACACCATGCCACCACGATTACCACAACAATGGTGGCAGTCAACACTACAGTGACAAATTGCACAAAGTTGTTCGAGGTCCTCACCACCCTACAAGAGGACCTAAACATACAACACCTATAGACAAAGGCACGTGAGCTGAAGCAAAGATATGACGAAGTAAAAGGACCGCACAGACTATTTTCCTTACATTGAGGCTCGCTAGGATGTAGTAGGCTAAAGCGCTCAAGGAGTAGCTGGATGTTGCTCAGCATAAGGAATTAGTTTTGAAGGCGTGCTTATAGTTGTGGATTGATGAGGCATACACCATGATAGCCTCCATTGAAGTAAAGCTCGCGCAGTTGCAAGCAATGCAGAAAAGGATCCAAGGTAGCAGCTTAGCCATAGCGGTCACTGAACAACATGTCGAGGAAGTACAACAAGCAGCCACTGAGTGTGTTGTCGAACTTGTAGTGACCAAGTTAGAGTTTGGAGGTCTTCATGCAAAGATCTTCGCACCAACAAATTGATTTGAGGGCGAGTCATGATGTTTGCGTTGGAGACCTATTGGGTACGGGATCCCCCAAGGGAATGTTTTGGGCTTAGAGCCCAGATTTTGGTCAAAGATTGTAATTATGATGTAAAGACTCCGCATTTTGTGGGTGCAGAGCATGTAATTTGTAAAAGAGTCACAGGGTTGTCCGCCCTTAGTTTTGTTATTGTAATGTTAGCTGTAGAAATCTACCCATGTTTCGTGGACCATGGGATTGTATAAATAGAGTGAGGCTCTAAGTAGTTAAGAGATCAATTGATAAAAAAAAGATGAACATATGATGTATGTGAGATAAATCTATGGAGTAAAGTCTATTTTTGGCTCGTAGAATAGGAGAAGGCTCTACAGCTGAGTGTATAACGGCCTAGTAGTCTACAACTGAGTGCGCGGACCCCTGCAGCTAAGTGTACAAGATGAGTCGAGTCTATAACATTTGGAAGTATTTTTAAAGGGAAGTTTCCCATCATTTATGTGTATTTAGTTCCTATTTTATGCATCTATTATCTCGGGTATGAAATTTACTTCTAATACTTATATGATGTGTGAATGTGTATAATTGTATTAATTAAGTGAATGCAAGATAGAATATCTGTTTATGTGAAGTTAACTAAGACCTGTTAAGAAGATAAGTAAGATATGCAGTGTAGTTTGGGGAAATAGTGCAGTTCACTGCCCTAGCAACATGAAATCATCTTAGCCCCTGGTTAGGGCTATGTGAAAGACAATTATAACAGATCGCGAAGGTGTTGAAGGTTGGAACAGTGTGCAAAATGACCTGCGTGAAGATAGATCTAGTTGGACTAATCCACATCGTAGACATCTCAAGGGTGCGAACACTTTGTTCCAGCATCCCCCCATACTTCTTCGGGTGAGACTTCAGTCCACGCTCTACGGGCTGATGCTGAAAGGGATAGTAGTATAGGGATATGTTTGGCTAAATAAATTTGAACTTGGGTGAAGCCCCCATAAGCCGTCATGCCCCGACTACAACAACTTAATCAAGTTATAGTTACTACAACTAGACTATGCCTTGTTCACCTAATAACTGCCTATAAAACATCTTAGGCTACTCATGTCCAATCTCAACTCATCCCACTTAATAAGTTACCAATTTAAGGCTCATGTCCAACCATGGCAATAAAACAACTAAGAAACACAATTTACATCTTGACATGCCATAACACATGGCAGGTCTAACAATCCCTTAGCCCTATGTTGCATGTGTTAGCATCCCCTACATTTCTTGGCATTCTTTGCACTCCCTAGCACAACCTAGAACTCTCTCACATGTCCTGGCACTTTAACATGCCTTGGCACTGCCTAGCATATAACCTTGTCATTCTCTCCTTAGAACACTTGGAACTCATTGACACTCCCTATCACACACTCTTATCTCTTCATTTCCATTCATTTTTAACTAGTTCTCCCTTGTGTTTTTGTGGCACTCCCTAACATTTGCAAACATGCATTGACACACCCTAGCACGTGGCACATCCTGGTATGTTTCCTTGGAACTCTAGCATTCCTTGGCACTACCTAACATATCTTGTAGCTCCATCCTTACCACACCTAGAACTCACTAACACTCCATGTCACACACTCTTATTCATTCATTTCCATCTATTTGAAACTAGTGATCCCTTCTGTTTCCATGACACTCCATAACACTCCCTAGCATGCATTGACACATCCTAGCACCTGGCACATCTTGGCATGTTTCCTACCATCCTAGCCTTAACACTTCATACCATACCTTGTTACTCTCTCAACACACCTATATCTCACTGACACTTCATGTCACAAACTCTTATTTGTTCATTTGCATGCACTAATTTGACCTAGTGCTCCCTTGTGTTTCCATGGCACTCCCTAACACATCCTAGCACATGTTGACACACCCTCATATGTGGAACATCTTGGGTGCATGTCTCCCTCGCAATCTAACATGACTTAGTGCAACCTAGCATACCATGTCACTCTCTCCTTAGCACACTTGGAATTTGCTGACATTCCCTGTCACACACTCTTATTCATTCATTTCCATGCCTTTTGAACTAGTGCTCCCTTATGTTTCTTTGGCACTCCCTAATACACCTTAGCACACATTCGCACATGTTGGCACTTGGAACATCTTGGTATGCTTTTCGAGCACTCTAGCATGCCTTGGCAGAAATGCATAGCGTACCTTGTCACTCCCTCCTTAACACACCTAGAACTCGCTGACTGTAATGTTCCAAACTAGGAAAAGTAGTGCCATGTAAAGCGGAAAATAAAAATAACACCATCAAATGAATTCAAACCATTAGATCACAAAACTATCTAGCATATGTTAGCATGCCTTTTCATTCCTTAGCACAACATGGCACTCCTTACCTATCATGCCCTCACAACTACCCTTACATTTTTTGCAACATGGGAACCCAACAAAATCCTACCTCAACTATAAAAACAACTTAACTATAAAAACAACTTGACCAAGTTACAATTACTACAACTAGACTGGTATTTCAGCTCCATTCTTGGTGTTTACTGACACTTTAAAATATTACATTGCCATTATGATATACTAGGGATTTACATTTGCAATTCTAATCTTCTTTTTCTTCTTTATGTATTGTCCATCCATGCAGTGATTTTTTTTCTCCAACTGATAAATTGATTCCTCCAACAGTTAAAAAAAGAAAAATATCATTTTAAACTTGTCAGTCAAGTATAATTGTTTATTACCTTGGAAACTATGTAGGTGCTTGATAAGGATGGTGGATTTCTTTCAAAAGGTAACCTAGAAAGTGGTTCAAGGTCGACAGTGGAATTGGGTCTTCAAACTATGGGGTGCCCTATCATAGTGGAGAATATGAGTCAACCCCGAGAATTGCTTATAGAGGTCAGTTAATTTCTTAGATTAACAGGGTTTTTATATTGCATTCAATAACTCATTTTTGTTATTTTGAGACATGGTTTAACGTTGTCATGTTATCTTCTATTGGTTTTCACCAATATTATAGATGCTTTTTGAGGAGCGAGCACTCTTCTTTGAAATAGCTAACATCATTTGAGGCTTGGGGCTTATGATTTTAAAGGGAGTCATGGAAGCTCACAATGACAAGATCTAGGCTCACTTTGTTGTTGAGGTAATTCCATGATTGAAAACACGATAATTAACTCTCAGACCTCTAATTACATGTAAAGCTTCCTCTTTTATTTGTGTTTGGTTGCTTGAGGAGAGCATAGATTTCAAGGATTGGAATTTGGATTTATAATGAGAAGAGGGTTTGAAATTTATTTTAAGCCTGTGTGTGTTTCTAGAGTTGGGGAAAAGTGCCAAACCAAAAAGATTTCTATGGTTGACACTTAATAACTAACAATTAGACATTGTTCTCTGGAATTTAATTATGTAGGGTTGTAGACCATAAGATACTCTAGCTATCAACCTCTATATTTCACCTTATGTTCTCTATGTTCTGGCATATAAAATTCTGAGGGCACCACTAGTAGTAAATGAGAAATTAGTGACTAGGTGACTAAAAACATTAGTCACCACAACTTTTACAAGTGAAATACAACAAAAATTGAGCAATATTAAGTGACCCAACTAAAAACGACTAATATAAATGACTAATTTAGTTCTTGGATAAAATATATTAGTAGCTAATACGTAATAAAACTCAAAATGACTAACGTGAATGACTAATTTAGTCCAGGAATAAAAAAATGACTACCTACCAAGTACTACAATAACATGAATTAGTGGTCTACGTTAGTCATTTTAATTGTGTACAATAAGATACATTTCAATGAAAGTAAATCCACTACGAACCACGATGAGAAAAACATCCAAGCACATACGAAGAGCTCACCACCGTCAACATATACATCAATGAAATATCAATAAAAGACATAAGGGCAATACCATCAATGCAATACAAATGCAGGTTGCCATAAACATAAGACATGTGCATGTCACCCTCAATAGGATACACAAAAAATACATGGACACCACCATCATCAAAATACACATGCATGTTTTCATCATTGAAAGGTTTTTAAGTTATGTAGGATAATCTGCCTTTGGAGTAGGTCTATGAAGTTGACTTATTCTGAAAATCACATAAAACATGTGAGAAATTATTTTGAGTTTGGTTATAGAAAATGCCTAACAAGAATCTGTGATATTTAGAGGTGTCATGTCTCTACTTCTCCCTTTAAATCATTGACTTCCTTGCTTTGCTTTGCAATCCAAAGTCCTTGTGCAATCTATGGGTGGAACCCTACAAGGGTTTGAGGTAGGTTCCATTGAGTCGAGAAGGAGATGAGTTCCTCTTGTCATTTTCATTATCAATCCTATAACTATTTGTATCACCCTTCATTATTAATCTTCAATATCTACATGTAACATTTTGTGTCACCCTCGAATGCAAAAGTGAGAATGAGATCACTGATACCTTGTCAACCTGAATCAATAGTTGATTAAAAAAAAAAGTAATCAATAGTAAATTCATGAAGAACTAATATATTGTAAGCAAGAATTGAATATGTTTCCATTTTATGTTTAAATAATGTTTTTTTAATTAGAAAATAAAAACCCACCATACCAATTATCTAATATAACATAATTAGATAAAAGAAAACCATTTAGTGGTGGCTCAAATTCCAAAATCCCACCACTCTATTTACAAAACCTATGAAAAGAGACTCATATTCCAAAGCGAGTAAGAGGAGGGAGGTGAAAAAAAATTATGTTTGAAGTTAACAGATATGCCATTAATTAATTAATGAAAAAGAAAGGAAGAAATTGTAAGTAAGAGATTTTTTGTTTTTGTGGGTGCATCGATTGGCAAGAAGAGGGTGAAGATGACCAGGAATCAAAGGGAGGAAGAATTCAAGGTGAAGTCGTAAGATAGTGTAAGTTTGATTTTTTTCAGTAAGTCATTTGGATTGTGATGATAGATGGAAATGAATAAGAGATTTTTTGTTTTTGTGGGTGGGTGGATTGGCAAGAAGAGGGCGAAGACGAGGAATCATAGGGATGAAGAATTCAAGCTATTTGTTTTTGGAAATCAATAATAATACTTATGTATTTGATACGACACCTGTGCACCAATGAGCTAATGTTTCATAGTTGGCATCTACTGGGAGGTCTTGCCATGGTCAGCCTGTGCAACTGTAAATGCAAAAACACTTTCAACTAAGGGAAATCAGAATGGAATCAAAATGTTTTAGGTATGTATCATTTTTTGCTTTAAATCTCTGCTCTACACTATTTTTCCAGTTACCCCAGTTACCAAATATCATTCCTAAACTATATATTTAGCTGAATGTTCAATATATTAAACAAAACATAGGTAATGGACTTGAATTTGGTTAGCCCTTATTCAATGGTTGTTTATGATTCATTCAACACATTTTGACCACACCACCCAGTCCCACTCCAAGGAAAAACCAAAATAAAAAGAAAAAATATAGAAAATAAACATACCCTTAACTTAGTCCCCAGGGTTAGCTTAGCTGGTTGAGTCCTAGTCAGTAAAATACCTCTTCTATTGAGAGTTCATAAGTTCAATTCACTCAACACTAACCGGATCAGGCTTCATGGTTAATCCAACAGGAAGTGAATCCTTTGGGAGGATCTACATGATACAAATATTTCTTAGATGTAACGGTTACCATTCTCCAAGAACTTTGAACCACATAAAATAATGGGCTACCTAGGACTATTTGAATTTATTAATAACATAATTCATATAATTAGATATATTTTCCACCTACTTAAGGGTTAGTTAATATTGGAGTCATCTATGGAAGCAGAGGAATTCCCCAGATCACCAAAAGTGGCCAAAATCCAGGCAAAAAAAATTCAAAAAATCTTGTAGATGCAGTTTTTGAATCGTGTTTTTGATGGTGGGAAAATTCAACACCATCAAAAACCTCTAAGGCACCTAAAATTATGAAGTTTGACAAATTTTACCTGGATTTACAAAAATATCTACCGGATTTTTTCAAAATATGACCAGAATTTCGATAACCTCTAAAGCACCTAAAATTATGAAGTTTGACAGCTTTTACTTGGGTTTACTAAAATCCCTGCCAAGTTTTTTCAAAATATGATTGGAATTTCCATAACTTTCAAAGCAAAAAAAACATAATCGTTAGACTACGAAGTTAATATTCCCCTTATGTGTAAATCTCATATTCTCTTTCCCTCTATACATAAACATACTAGAGAAGTCTTTTATACTTTCATGTAATGGATCTTAAAAAAAAAATTCAAAAAAATTCTTTTTTATAATTTTTATTGATACCTCAATCCAATCATTTTGTAGACCCCTCTATGCGGAGAAACCTCCTACTTAATAATAGCAACATAAACAATGGTCAAATTATTAAAATCTAATTTTCGGCCACTCTAAAATCGATTGACCCTTTAAAATTTAATTTCCCGCCGCAAATTGCTAAAATATAATCATTTAATTTACCTCCTTCCTCTTCCCTGCTACTTTTCCTCCTTAGCAGGTTGGGAGAGGACTCAAAGCCGATAACACTGAGTAGTTAGGTATTTTACTATAAATAAATTCTATTTCGTACCAAGCTTCCAGGCAGACATAACATTACAGTCCCTTCCTGGTTTGTAGTGCCAAATGCCGCGAAAAGATAAATACTAGAAGGTAGGCAACAAATGATACTTGGGGCCCTTATCAAAGCATCCCCCTCAGGGGTGAAAAGATGATTGTGCTATCCCATAATATGAGGAGGATAGGGATGGCCTCCCAACAATGATCCATAAATAGGTTGATTCAAAAAGATCATCCATCCATTCTGTACATTCAAGAGACTATGTGTTTAGCTGATGCAGCTCAGAAGGTCCTCTCCTTGTGGTGGAGGATGTGTAACTTGTGTCCTCCACAATATTTATACAATTATGGAGATGTATAATAATATTTAGGTCTAATGAGAAAACAAGAAATAACCTCCCAACAAGATCCTCTACCTGTAAATAGCAATACGACCCTCCTCTATTTCAATTTATTGTAGCTGGGATGATTTGACAAAGGCTAAGATATTAAATGGTTATGGTGATATTAATGGCCACCTAGAGCCTTCAGAGTGTGCACGAATGAGACACTTGGCAAGAATGACTACTACTTATGCTATGTGATACACACACACCGAAGGCACATTGTTCAATATGTATGGAGAGAACATATACTAGGAGTGGCAAGGATTGGCAGCCTTATTATGCATTGTTTTATGGCTTGTAAGATTGTCTACTCTGCAAATGAAGTGTGTTGGAATTGTTGAAAGGAAATAGAGAATTGATAAGGCCAAGACTGAGACACCTGCATATTGAAATGACGCTTCAAAGTTGAAGCAACAAGGTGATCACAGGAGCGAGAGTTTAGCAAATGAAACCCTGAAGATTGATGACAAACTACCTTAAGGAAGTGGATTTAGAATATGAAGATGTGGAGGAGGATGATAAGTCTAATATCTGAGTTACTCTCTAAATCACTTAGCTGATGAGGATGAAGACGACTTTGAGCCGAAAGAATCAAAAGAGAAGTTTTAAGCAGATGAATATGATGCCTTTCAACGTGGACATGAGGATTTGTTCAGCCCTCAGCTTGCTAATTCTATGAGCCTTTAACTAGTCTTGCCAGGATAGAGAGATTCCTGATATCTCCAAAAATTTTGCTTTCACTGTCATCATGAAGAATTGTTTTAGGCATCCATAAGAAAAAAGTTTCGTGATGAATATGTTTGGGGCCTTGGGCATCACACTATAAGTTTCTCTTTCTATCTATTTCATTTATGTTGGATGTAGTACATGTATTGTAATGAATTGGATCCATGTCAGTCTATAGAAAAACTATTGCCACTTATGGATTTTAATGAAAGAGAGATTCAAATGGGTTATGAGATTTCGTGTGGAGGTTTCCTCGAATCAATAGTTCCAACATTTTCCTTCAAGAAAGAATTGAATTTTGCCTCATTGTTATGATGTTTTTGGAAGGAATTTCCTACAAAATAAAACAAGTTGTTGAGTCATTTAGAACCGGAAACCTCCCGTGTTGTACTGTGTTAAGGCTTGCACTAAAAAGAAGTAGAAATCCTTTCTCTGTAAGTAGCAATATGACCCTCCTCTTTTTCAATTCATTGCAATTGGCATGATTTGACATCCTCATCAACATTGGTTTCTTATTTCTTTATTTGGAATCCAAGCACTTTCATGGATTGTATTTGGGGCAGTAAATTGGACATGAGAAGAAATTCAAAGCTACAACACGTCCAAAGTCTCTATATCTCTGGTGGTTTAAGAATGTCATTCTGAATACAATATTCTTGACCTCTACAATCATCAAGTTCACGTCCACAACTCATAATCCATATAGTATTCTCCCTTTTGATGACATTTTTGCATTGATAATTTTCCCTACCCATGGATTTTTGCTCGCATTAGCCCTCAAAGGGACTACAAGAATCACCAGTTTTGAAGAAACAAAAAAAACATTGCATGAACCTCTTCTCGATGGTATCACTTTGAATTCTGGCACTAAGAAGAATTATTAACTCCTTATGCTACGACAAGTATTTTTTCAAGGGCTACATGGTTATGGTTGAATCTGGTATTGAGCAAAGGTTATTGAAATGATTTACAATTGACAGATGTTCCTGCACTGGTACATGGTGATAGCGCTGAAAATATGTTTGAACATTTTAAATTAAACTAGTCTAATGACATAGTGGAACACCAACACCCTGTACGCCTTACATTTCTTCGATGCTTTTGGTTGAATCTTGCACTTACTACATCCCTGGCCATTGCAAAACTCTATGTGATGTATATTGGCCCTGTTTTGATACAAATTTTTTTTGACTTTACATTTGGAAATCAGAGCTTTCCTTATGAAGGCTTTTTCCTTGTATTAATACCATTTTAACAAAATCAATTGAGGTTCTTTGTTCCCATCAATATAACTTTCAATGTCAGAATTTGGGCATGTTGATAAGGTTTACTCTTAGCACAACTTTATAAAGAAAGGGTTTAAGATTGTCAAGCTCCACTACGCAAGCTCATGGCGTTGGCCATATTGTAAATTAAATGTTCGTGGATGCTCAATAGCTTTTGGATGCGATGTTGCAGCTACATTACATCTGAATGATGTCTCTACAAGTTGGGGTTTCTTTATCAATCGTGGGCATTTCTATGTTGTATGGTTTTGTTTACATGGCACTAATAATGGGCATTGTAGCTTGGGGATCCAAGAGAAATAGGAGATATGAGTTCCAATTAGTGAAAATGTGTGATATTCATATAATTAATGAGTTTTTGAATTAAATGAGGGTTATCAAACTTCAAGCATGGGAAGACTATTTCCAAACATGTGTAGAGACTTTTAGGAGTTCCAAATATGAATGGCTCTGCAAAAATATGTATTCTATTTCAGTGAATATAATTACTCTATGGAGCATGCCTTCACTTGTTTTAGTAGTGACATTCACTACATGGAGCATGCCTTCACTTGTTTTAGTAGTGACATTCACTGCATGGATCACGGTTTCACTTGTTTTAGTAGTGACATTCGCTACATGCATTTTTGTAGGAGAAAAACTTATAGCAGGGAAGGTGTTCACTGCAAAATCGATTTTCAAAATTATTCAAGAACCCATTAGGAACTTTCCTCAATATTTAATACCTATCTCACAAGAAATGGTGTCCTTGGACAGACTTGACAAGTATATGACCAACAAGGATCATGATCCTGAGGTAGTCGAAAGGTTACCGCCAGGCAAAGAGATTGTTGTTGTAGTTGAAAATAGTATTTTATTTTGGGATGAAGAGGAATCCAAATCCACTCTTCAAAATATCAACCTTAAGGTTTGAAGTGGATCTTTGGTGGCAATTATTGGCACAGTTGGATCCAGGAAGTCCTCTTCATTGTCATCCATTCTTGGGGACATGCCAAAACTCTCTAGCATGGTATAACTAATATCCATACTATCATATTTACTTTCATCTCCATCTTCCTCTTTTAGTCTTCCACTACATTAAAAACATGTATTTACAACTTGATAACATTATCAAGATAATTGTTACAATTTTTTTTATAGCTTCCTATTCAAACTCATGCCAATAGAGAAAACAAGCCAAATTGACTTGCTGGCAAGTCAAACTTGCTTCTTGGTCAAAAGAAAATTCCCATTCTTGTAAGAAAAAATTAGCCTTGTTTTCCTGAGTTTTTCCCATGTTTTAGCTGATCACTTACTCTCCGGTCTCACCCAAGTCTTCACGAAGCCAAGTTTTGTAACTATAAGAACCAAAACATGGGAAAGCTCCTCCTACGAGAGAAATGTGAGATTGCAATATGTACAAACCAAGGAAAAACATATATTGAAAATAAGAAACCTATACCCATTAGAAGTTTCGATTGTGAAGGACTCATATGAATAGTTGTTTTTAGCACGCTAAACATAATTTATTGCAAGATAACCAGACGAAAGAAATGATAGTCAAAAGTAACAAACACAATAGTTGACTTGAAAAATGTCACTTCAAAGGTATAATATACTTGTTTTCTATTAATTAATGATTCATTGATTCATCAAACATGATTTGTTCTCTTAGGTTTCTTTCCCTCATTCAGACTAAATAGGTCTATTAGATTGAACTCTAGTTCTCAACAATTTTGTCAGAAATCACTTAGATCTAGGATCTCTGCCTCTTTAATAGAAACCAAATAATTTTACTAAAGATGCAACTTTTGCAATGAAAGCCCTTACGACTTGTATGTAAGTTTTAAAACTGACTTTACATTTTGTTTGTGCATAATTTCAACTATTGTTTCATCTCTTCTCAGAACTCTTTTCCTTTTCCTGACTCTTTTTCCTAACTAAAACTTTATTTTGTACATCTTACCTTGTGGTTCCTTTTCTGAATTTTTACCTTCTTGAACTCACAGTTGATGATGGTTTCTTCTCTCTTGTTTTGCGACTTTCTTTCTTTACATCTAATTTTATTCCAATTAGAGTTGTCTTCCAAGTTCACTTCAGTATTTGATGGGGGTTTTCCTTGATCCTTCACTTTCTTAGGTTTGTTACGTAACCCATTCTCCTTTTCCCCTTCTCCTTGCATCTCAAAACCCTTCTTTCCTTTAGCAGTTAGGTTATGGATGTTGAATTTCCACGATCTTAAGTCTAAGGTAGAATCTTAAAATCTCTGACGCTACCAAACCAAGGATCTCAATGATACTACTTTGCACAACAAAACATAATAAATAGGAATCACACATGCATAGAACATAAACAACCTTTTACAACTTTTAACCCAACTTTGTTATATTAAACAAAATATAATACAACATACTAGGGCTCCTGTCCCAGGGATAATGGCCCTCATACATCCACTAGTACAAGATACAAATTGGGGCTTGGTGTCAGTCCATCGACAACCAATCTACCGTCAACAACATACTTTGACCGTCTGGTAGATGTAGTCGACTCTCTCAGCTCCCTTTGGTCATACCCTGTGCTTTCCTAGTCCTTTGTCTCCCTATCTACAACTCCCTCCTCTATGAATAATCCAAGTGCATCTAACCACTTAACCTCGATTATCAATCTGCTCTCTAGTTATGCCATAGTCCATAAAGGCCACAACACATTGAGACTCCTATTGAGTTGTTCACACCTCTTCTTGTGAAGAACTCTCAACTACCTATTGCTACTCCTTAGCTACTTAGGGAGTTCAACCCACTACGGTTTCCTGCACTTCATTGATGAAGACCAACATAGGGTACAAAGGGCTACCACCTATCACTGCAAGATGTCCATCTTCCACAATGAACACATGCTGGGAGGAGTGTCCATCATCTGTTGTAGAAGTCCTTCTCCACACACAAGTCTCAAGCTCCACAATTGCTCTTGGTTGATCAGGCCCTTGAGCTCAACAACTGCCTCTGTCATAACTACCTTTGTACATCAAGGTGTTGCTCACTGCGCTCCAACTTGGACACTATCACGCTATCCTCCAACAAACCGTAAGCGCCCAATCCATGTCCACACTTGTTCCACTCTCATGCTGCCCTCCAATATTCCACGAGTGACCAAGTCCATGATCTATCATTTGCACCTAGTTAGGGCATCCCCACACCCAGGATACCCTTACACACGGTTTCCCACATACCTCTCCACATCTGCCCTTTGCTCTGCAATAGAGGATCTATTACACAAATCTATTCTCCAAACTTCACTGTGAAACTGTCCATTGGTTCGGGCTTCTAACATGCCACGTCAGCCCTACCTCCTTGGCTTCCACAGGTTGCAACAATCTGTCCACACTAGGATACCTACATCACTCCATAGTGGGATCTGCTCCTAGCTAGAGTTCCTTCATGTCCAAGGAAACTCCAAAAAATGGCTCCCAATAAACTGTAATGTAGATTGATCCAACTATTGGTCAAAACTTTGACCCAACACAACAAACTCAACTTCAGTTCTAATATATTTTTGTTGTCCCTGGTTAGGCGCATTCACATTGCAACAACCCTAAATATACCACCCAAACAACCTCCAATCAATGTGATCTAACCATGGGATCATGCCCACCTATTGTGTTGTTGTTCTAGGCATATACCACCCCAAACAACCTTTCATAGATGCCTTCCTATGGTGTTATGGCCTGCGACCTACCATAGTTAAGCTCCAATTCCTACAACCCACACAAAACAAGGTTTAACTCACCTCGTTGCTGCCATATCAGTCTTGCGTTCAACCCTTAACACCCGCAGCCTAGCTGGAACATGGAATAATCCTCAATGCAATCACATGATGCTCCAAAATGGCCCTTTTTCTCCCCGTTTTTTTTCCCTAGTCTCCTGTGACTAATCAAAGGCCTCTTCCCCTTCTACGCTGCCCTTTTGTTGTCCTTATGTTTCACAAAAATGGATTATTAAATGATCACATGTCACCTCTTATGTATACCAAACAAGAGGGCTTCTTCCAACATCATTCTAGGGTTTTCCAACTTGTCAGGAGGCTTATTTAACTCAAGCCGACCTTGACACATATGGTGTAAACCCACTCATGACCTTTAGAAATTCATATCTCAAGTTCTAGAGCCCCGCTTTGAGTGATCTTCGAAGCATTGGAATCAACACGCCAAGCCCTATCACCTCAAATTTTCCCATGCTCATATTCTTGATGGTTTTAGCTGAAATCTCGATGGGTCAAAAACCCCATGCTTGGGTTCCAAGCCCACAAGCCTACTTTTGGTGAATTATTCTCCAAACCCTGAACCTTAGGGCTTGGAATACCTCCCAAGCTAAAAAAAATAAACTATCCCTCTTAGCGAGGGAGCTACTTCCAAGACTAGGAAGTCACCATCATCATCTCTGGAGACACTAGCCTATCTGGCATCCATCACTGTAGCATACCATGTAGAATGAATCTGAAAATCTCGGTAGTGCCTCTGCCTCATCACATTTGAACCTAAACGTCTTGAACCTCAATAGGGCTTCTCCCTTTGAGGTTAGACTCCCTCTGAGCCTAAATGATCTCCACTAACCCAGTCCTCTAAGCACTCATCCTCCTGGATCAAATACCAATCATGAAAATCTCTCCAATCTTTGATATGCAACATCACGATCTGATGATTATTCTAGCCTGTCAATATCTAGTCCATCACATGAATCCAACTCGATCAACCAAATCTCATCCATGCCAAAGAAACCCTCGAGTTGTCCCAACCACCCATGACAAGACATATGAATTCCATGATCTACAAACCGCCACACAACATACATAAGTGCACCACGTTCACCACCTATCCACCAGAACTCCCAACCCAGATCATGTAGTCTATTGGGACCACATCTCCATGTCTTTATCTCAACCCTCTACTCCATGATCCAAACACCACAACTCCCTCTGAGTTGCTTTGCTATGCACACTCTGATTCATTGTCCCTCAAAGTACCTTAGATACACTATGATACCATGTGGAATTTCCATAATTTTGGGTCTAGGATAGAATCTTAAAATATCTAACACTACCAAACCAAGAATCTCAATGATACTAATTTGCACAACATAATATAAACAATAGTAAATCATACATGCACATAATATAGACAACTTTTCACAAATTTTAACCCAACTTCGTTATATTAAAAAAAATATAATACAACAATCTAGGGCCCCCATACTAGGGATAATGGCCCTCATACATCCACTAGTACAAGATACAAACTGGGACTTGGTGTTAGTCCATCGACAACCAATCTACCCTCAACAAGATACTCTGACCATCTGGTTGATGTAATCGACTCTCTCAGCTCCCCTCGGTCATACCTTGTACCTGCCCGGTCCTTTGGCTCTTGTTATACAGCTCTTGCCTCTATCAATGCTCCAAGTCATAGAAGCAAGAAGTATGGCCACTCATTCAAAAGTTTAAGGGGTTACAGAAATAAGGAACTCGTCAAGAACAAGGACGAAGAAGTATGGCCACTCATTCAAAAGTTGTAGAAGATCCATATTCAAACAATATTGCCAAAACTTGAAGAGGAAGGAAAAATCATATTAGAACCCGGAGCAGTCACAGAAACAAGAACCCGACAACTAAAAAATCGATCAATTTCAGAGTGTCTCATCAAGTGGAAAAGCTTACCTGTTGAAGATTCCACATGGCAGGACAAGAATTTTATACAGAAGCATCAAGAACTACTCAAGCGTTGAGGACACCACTTTTTGAAGGAGAGGGGCATGTTAAGCCCATATAATACTAGTGTAACCCCTTATTGTTATTAGTACAACCCCATTATTATATTGATGTACCCATGTAGTGCCCATATTGTCACTATTGTGCCCCATAGAAGCCCACTATTGTTAT